>APFE031024867.1:0-10107 GCA_000404065.3 Pinus taeda | reverse complement strand
TACATGTGCACATGGAATTCCATCATCTATATCGTTGGTTCTTCTCTCGAGTTCATTCTTAGCAAGTGGTCTAGGTTGGGGCAAAACTTACGCGTCTTTGCGACAATTTGAAAGTTGAATTCTTGGAAGAGCAAGAGCCACATGCAAAGGTGGTCATGATGCACTCACTTGCTCACAAGGTAAATCGGTGTAACTTGATACGCACGGACAATAAAAGAGTGCCACGAGATGTAATGTTAACACTCATGCAGAGAGAGTGATGTTCCAAGGCCACCTCTCTGTATCATCAAATAGTTCCTTTCTGCCTTATTCATTATTTTTATGGACATAATGATGTGGATGCCAATATTTCCCTCCTCAGTTTGAGGTAGGATGGCACAAACAACACTATTTGTGGCATCAGCTTGCGCACTAAACGACTTGTTTCAATCATGAATTCTTAGAGTAAGAGCCTCGAATAATTTTTTCTTCAACAAAGCAAGGGATTCCTGGGAATCGTTTGTGAATGAAAGTTCAACATTTTGTTGGGGAAGTTCATCCATAAATAAAGTGACGTCATAATAACACCTTATGAACTTCCTATAGTGTGTTTTGTTCTCAACGATATTCGAATTTGCTTCTGGTTTGTTGGCGTGATCTTTATGTTAGCCATGTCATATTCTAAACCATCATTGCACCTGGCACGACCAATTAGGATGCCTTTGTATACTTTTTTATTCAGCAAAGAAGAAACTAACAACTTTATATTAAGACGAGGTTGTTTACATGTAGCATGTGTCAAAAGTCCACCATTTCCAGCACACATCCTAATCCGCAAAAATATATCCCAGTCACAGATCTAAACTAGCTATGTTTAAACAAACACATCTGCTCAAATTTTGTCACTCGTACAACATAACAATAGAAAGCCATTAAAAACAACTCTAAAGAAAGACAAAAATATCCACATCATGAAAAATGTTAGCTTATGTGAAGTAGATCTTTCCCGAACCCTGAAAAGTGTTGTCTATGAAGGCCGAGTATAAGATCTCCTCGGGCAATTGGGGATGTCCCTCCTTAAATTTTGCCTCCAAAATTCTATTTTGCTCCCTGTGTATATGAGAGAAGTTCACCCCCCTTAAAAAAGTACCTCCGAATTCTTTGTAACCAGCTTGTCATTAATGGAGGTTTGAAAGAAGATTTCTTTGCTACCCACTAAATAATCACCTTAGAATCTCCAAATACCTCGAAAGTCTCTTTAGATAGCCACTTAGCATAGTATAACAATCCCCATAATGCAATAATCTACGCATGAGTGTTGGAAACTTCTCCCCCATGCCAACAAAAATGACAATGTATACGAGGACTAATAATGATGGGTGTGCCACAACCACATTTGTTATTCTTGGCAGCTCCACCAAAAACCCCGCCCAGGCAACAACCACCGATATTCCTGAGTTATATATGTCTCTAAGAGGCCTTGTCAAGAACAGGCCCAAATTCTCTGAAATAAGCAAAAAAAAAAAATAACACATACTATTGATATTCTGAACGCGCACTTAAAAAACTCATGAATTTCGGCATGTCCAAATACCCAAGATGATAAATAGAGGCAATGAACGATATTCTTTACATTCGGACATCCATTCCTACAAGCATAATTCCAACGTAGATGAGTTCAAATCAGCGAAAATGCTTAACGATGTGTCACATCAAACCAGATAGGCACCACGAACAGACGTTTAAAGAAAATGTGCCACATCTTCGAGGTCCAATTTGCGCAAGGTACATCTGACAGGACCACAGAATCCCCCCCGACAAAGATTGTCCCAAGTGAATATCTTGTTATGCCAAGCTAACCAGCCAAATCATCTGAGCTTTAATGGAATGTTCCAACTTCCTACCTTTTTGAACCATCTTTTAGACATAGGAACAAGAGAAGTCGATGTGATGTGCAAATATGCTTCCTCGACTGATACTTGTCCCGGTAATGTATTTCCATCCCACGAATAAATATCCTCACGATCACTTAAAAATATCTCATTCGTATTAAGATTGTACACATATATGTCCCAAGCCATAGCCAGTGTACCAAATAAGCCAAGGTCCCACAAACCAGGCCATATAGGATGCAATATAAAAGGGTTGGTTGGGACCTGCAATTGGTTAATGTAATAAATATCGAGATTGTGAAGATGTTGAATGAGTGGGAAAGGTAATGTATGCTCACCGACAAAACCATAGATGCTATCTAGACCGGTATCCACCCTGAAAATAGACCCAATATGCCATTTTAAGTTCCCCAAGAGCCATTGTTTAATTTTCATCCTCCGCCGCCAAATATATGAGATAGCACCTGGGACACCGGCCCCATCCTTAATCCAAGTTACCAAAGACTGGTTTTTCAGATACTTATCCTTAATGATTCGTTTCCAAATACCAACACGATTTAAAGAACACCACAAACTCTTCATTGATAAAACCCAACTGGATTTTCCAATATCCATGATTCCCTAACCCCCATCCTCCTTACTTGAGGTGATATCCTCCAGTCAAACAAGTTGAATTTTGTAACCATCTTTAGTACAAGCCCAAATGAACTTAGACATAATGGATTTAATCCTCTCGATGATGTATTTGGGCATCAAATATAGATGCAACTAGTATACTGCAATATTCTGCAAAACTGCCTACACCATAATCAACCTTCCACCAATTGTAAGCCACTCGTGTGACCATGATAACAACCTATGCTCAAATTTTCTGGTTTGCCAAACCCAATCTTTAATGCCATAATTATTAGGTGTAAGGGAGAAACTAAGATACTTAAACCCTTCGCACAATGAAACCTTCTGAGCGTCAAATAATCTCGTTGTCTCCAAAACATTGGCCTCTGCCTGAGATGAAGAAATCAACTGAGATTTAGCTTCTGTCATGTATAGACCCGTGGCATCACCAAAATTGAATATAATCTTTTGCAATACATGTCATTCCATAATAGAAATATTCTCAAATATGAGGACATCATCCACAAAAATGAGATGGGTAATAAAAATGTTCGTAGTAATCCCCATAGCCGAGAATGACCCACGGGAGTGTGCGTCGAAACCATTCTGCCCATGCCTTCAATGATAAGTAAAAACAATTGTGGAGAGAGCGAGCCTTGAGATGCCTTCAAAAAGCATGAAGGTACCCATTGGTTAAGACACCAAAGTTTGCAGTAGTTATACAAGCCATCATCCACTCAATCACCAATCTAGAGAGGCCAATCTTATGAAGCACCGAACGTAGAAACTCCCGATCAACACAATCATATGCCTTGTGAAGGTCCAGTTTCAATAATAAAGCATCTTTTTTCTTCATTTTGATAGAATGTAAACATTCCTGGGCAATGGCCATGGCATCCTAGATTTGATGATTTTTAAGAAACCTGAATTGTTTCGATGCAACATGTTTCTATAGGGTAACTTTCAACTGGTTAGCAATGATCTTAGAGATCATTTTGTACACAATGTTGCACAAGGCTATGGGTCGAGATTCCTTGAAATAAATCGGGCCTGAGACCTTTGCAATCAACATGATGAATGTAGAGTTTAACTCACAAGATATGACGCAAGTTGTTCTCAAATCCTCGGCTAAAAGAAGTAATTCCGGCCCCATAATATATTCAATATATGAAACCGGAGCTTAGCATCCCTGGAAAACCCGGATAGTAAAATACCTGCAAAATATTTATAGGCCAAGAAGTTAACAACCCAAGGATCCCATAACACATCCAAACCCCCCGATTGTCCCGGAGCATCTGTAGCATGAACCCTCCACCCGTGACATTTTTTTAAGAGTAAAGGCCAGGCATCATGGTCTCCTGCAAAATAATGATAAAAGGATGATGGAATTTAATAAAATATTCCAGGCATTGTCGTTTAACAGAGCTTCCTAGACCCCGAATATTCAGTGACAATATTTTTCATATCGAAAGTTTATTGACGAGTATGAGATCTCTAAGACCCTGAGTGGGTGAATTCACACGAGAGGATGGGAAGGTAGGATCTGACCCCTCCAAAAATTTAAAGAGACACCTACAGGAGCAACCCCCAAATACCATCTACTTTATGCTTCACCCGTCGCTTCTTTATAATAGTAAAATTTAGTCGAGAGTGGGGGCTCACAGTCACCCCATCTGATGGCGACACTCTCGAGTGGATGGCAAGAGGCTCCAAATCAAGTGCCTGGTTTAATTTCAAAAGTTCGATATCACGCCCCATCGAATTAGTAGGCGGCTGATGTCCACTAATGGAACCAAATTGAAGCATCAAAGTGGGTGGATACGCTGAAGGAGAGCAATACCCTTCCTGGATATAAGTGTCGTGGACCCCCAAAATGACCAGCGAAATCCCTATCAGCATGACTAGCACCCAATGAGGGGAAGGTGGAGAAAATAGAAGATACTTTGGAATTATCGACACAGATCACAGGAATAATACAATATGTAGAATGGATATCATTCATCACCACAAAGTTGAGGGTAGATAAAAGGATGGCTTTGGATATTTGGCAATATACACTTTTTGTTTTTCAATGACAAACATAAGCTCGATATTTGGGTTGCATTGCCTTGAACAAATTCAAGCGACCAATTTATTAAACTATCGATGCAAACAAATTACAAAATTCCCCAATTTTTTGAATCTAAAACCAAATGGTCTTTGGAATTACTTCCAGTTATATTTCAATGTTTTCTTTGTTGTATTTTAGTTGACTGGGATACTCATCTCTCATCTGAGAGACACGGGTTAAACTCCAACCAAGATAATTTATTTTGCAAATGTTTTCACAATAATAAAAAGAGATGTTCCTTTTAAAGGCTCTTACAGCAAGGCAAACACTTAATCCAACACTTATGCAGTGATCGATAACTCTTCTTTATTAAATTCTTCGGGGAAATGGGAGCATTTTTTTCCTCTGTCTTCTTCACGTATTCTTGTAGCAAAGAGTTGGATGGTGATGATGTTCATGTGCGATTACGGAGATGTTTATTGATTGTGTTCGATACAAATCCTGCTAGGAGGAACTTTGAATGGCCATGTTCATTGTTTACTTCATCGTTTTTTGTTGTCAATGTGTTGTATCCTTTAAAATGCGATTTTTTTTTGAAGGTTAATCTGATCTTTTCTGTGTCACTGAGTGTGCACTTACATTTCACCCCTATAAGCATATTGTCAGAATCTTAGTCTCGAGCTTGAACGTTGTTCTTTGAGAGTTCCATGTGAGTGATAAAGATTGAAGGGGTCTTTTACCTCTCATAGTCCACCGATTTTATCTGCCCCTTTGGCGCGTTTTCCTTGATTCCACGGGGATTTGGATGCGCCAAGTCGTTTGGAGATGGATTCCTTTTTGTCACGGCCCCACGCTGTGATGCCTTTTGATCACTGTGGGCGACGTGCGCCACCGGTGATATTTTGTCGCAGTTGTACAACTACTCTAACCATGACTGCACCTAACTTCTCATTCACTTCAACAATTAGCCAATTTTTCATTCAAGTGTTATTATATTCAATTATTTCGTTCAATAATTATACAATTATGTGATACTATAACTTCAGTACAAGCAGCGGAATAGCACTCATTAACAGTCTGTGATATCGTGAAGAACAATATGAACACAAGTATTTGCGACAGGAGGGGCAACTCCCAAAACACTTCTCCCCTTTACTCTTAAACTTGAAATACTATTTATAGTGGAGATAGAAAGGGGCCAGCCGTGTCCAGACTCATGCGCTGCCCAAGTACAAAGAGTGGCAATGGTTGGCCCAACCCAACTCACTGGTGAAAAGTGCCAACTTTCGCAACCAGGGTGTGCCCTACCTTGAAGCAAGTAGCGAGGAAGAATGAAGTAAGTGGGAGATCAATCTCACGAACCTTGAAGCACTTGACAAAGACATCTTCTGCTAATGATCTTCACAATGGAGTTGCGAAAGAAGGGAGTCTGAGTACTACTTCAGAGGCCCCAAAACAGTCCAGAAAACCGACCCTCGGCCCTGTCCAGAAACCAGCTCGCAGGGGCGAGCTCTCCTCCTTTTGCGACGTGCCTTAGCTACGTTTTCAAATTCTGCGATGTAAGCCCCGCGGTTCTACGATATCAGACCCCTTATATTTCTGTGATATCGTAGACTTTGTCCTTTCTGCGATTAGCTTTTGTGATATTACTTATCTTGTGCGAACTTGCTCGCTGCCTCCCCCAATTGTCGAGCTCCTTGTCTTATAGACGCTCTAGTCGTTTGACTTTACGTGGGTCGACGCCCCTTCTCTTCTTGAGTCGACCCTTCATCTTGTGCGGGCGTGGGCGCGCCCCTGGGCCGACCTGCTTGTGGGTGTGCTGACGCACCCCACCCTAGGAGCTTCGCCTACCGTGCTGCCCACGCTACCACCTCTGGTCACTTCTGTGTCGCACAATCCACATTGCGCTGCCTGCTTGCTCGCCCGTCGCGCACCTAGTCGCTACGTCTCGGTCGCACTTCCGCTGCGCCTTGCACCGTCGCGAAGCCTGGGCGCCACACCTTGTGTGGTGGCGCGCTCGTGGGTACGGGTCCATCGAGTTAGGTTGTCGCTATGTTGTGTTGTGCGCGTTCTCCCTTACACGCTCTTCGCTGTGGGCGGGCACTCTTCTTCATGTGCCCTTCGATATACCACGTTGTGTGGGCTGGCATGCCCTCGTGTCGTGCTCGCTACATCTCTCTCGGTGCCCCGCCTTCGTGTGTGCGTGCCTAGGGCGTGCGCCCCTCAACTCGTGCACGCTGCCCCTTGTGTCGACCTGGGCGCCTCTCCTCCATGTGGGCGTGCTCGTCGCACTTGGGTACTCTCGTCGTACCTCCAAGTCGGTTTTCGCCATCAAGTGAGCACAACCCATCAGGGGCGCCCGTTGGCCTTGGTGCCAGCTCGAGGTCCTAACGCTTTGCCATATGCGAAAGGAATATGAGCGGTCAAGTTGTTGATTACAGGTGGTAGGTGGTTGTGATTTGTTTTAGGGCCAAACTCTATTTTACCCGATGCCAGAACTTCTCGCTAATTCAAGATATTAATATGAATGGAATAGAACGTCGATAGTGGAGGGAGATATAGATCGAATCCTCCTCGAGCTCTCCTCTCGGTCAACCCTCCTCTGGTCGCAGCCAAGGCGCGACTAAGTTTGATAGGCCAGACGCCATTCTTGAAGGAAATCCAGCCACAGGACGATGCGACGGTGGAGGTTGATGCGCAGACATTGGCCCTCATCATCAATGGAGAGCAGGAGTGTAAGGACCTGCAGTCCTTGAACGCGCTCCCGGCTTGAAGTGCGATGACAAGAGAAGAAGTATGAGCTCGACTTAGCGTGCGAAGGTGTTATGGTATAATACAAGTGCGTAGGAGGCGAGCGAGGAGTTATATATATGCGTGGGAGTGTGGAGGAGCACCCACGGGCCGACCAACAAACGAAGCAAGGCCGACTTGACTTGGGAGCGTTTGGATGAGGGTCGACATGAAGTTTAGGAGTGTTTGCGATGGAGATGAGGGTGTGGGCAGGTCGACTGGGCAACCACGACCTTGCCTTGCGACTCGTATAAACAAGTGTGCGTTGGAGCTCATTTGACACGATCGCTCAAGCATCGAACTCGCTCATGAAGAAAGCGCAGATCTAGTGCGTGGACGCAGCAAGAAGGAAGGCGCAGAACTTGGGTGATGCGCCCGCTCTTGGGCAAGGCCGCACAGAGGTAGCATGTATCTTGGTGTTGGGTGAGGGCATGGGTAGAGGTCACCCGCCGGTTGGAGAAGGGCATGCACGGGGGTGGCGCCCAGTTGTGCGAAGGAGCTCCCGACGGTTGAATGAAGGTGTGGGCGCCCGGTTTGTTCGACGACTTGGCACATGGTCTTGGGTAGCTCGAGTGAGCGCCCGCCCATCGTGCAAGTGTGTGCACGGTGAAACGTTGGTGAAGCCGGTTGTGCGAAGGGGGTGTCTTGGTGACTTGTTGGAGTCACCCGCCCGTCGTGCACGAAGACAAGGTTCGGTTGTGAAGTGCGGAAGGCAACTCGTGTGAGGGCACGCCCGCCAGCCTTAGGCAAGGAAATCTTGGTTGTGGCATGGAGGTGTGCCAAGATTGTAAATTCGGCTAAGTATGAAACTTGGGGTTTCCAAGTACACTTGTAAAGCTTTGTAACTGTTGTAAAAGACTGTATAATACATTATTCGGGCAGACTCATTGTTCAGGGAGTTGCCCCTCCCTTTATACTATGCAATTGTGTTCTTCATGTATAATTGCTGATGATAATGAATGTGTATGGGTGTTCATTGGTATAAAGGAACATCAATAATTACTTGGTTGAGAAACAAAAACTAAGTAGGATAAGTGGTTAGGCGTAGTCCACGAACATAAGTATTGGTGAAAAGAAAGTGTTCGGCGGTGCCGCACCTCGCTTAGCACGGTTGGAAGACTACCGTAGGCCTGGGGTCGTGACAAGGAGGGTCCTATTGGGGGACAAAGATCTACATCGCATTCTTGGTGTTCTCGCAAGGGAGCGTCACAGTCTCCGACTTATCGAGATCCACAATGGAGATGTGGTTGCCCATGGGCGTCAGACGCTATTTCACAGGATCGAATTTCCCCCGTGTATGGGGCACCGAGCAGCTTCTTAACTTGCATCTCATGCCTCTCTCTCTCTCTCTCAGGTAAACCAATCACAATGGGATTTTGTAGGGCTCTCTGAACTGAAAGTTTGCTTCATTAGGGTTTTGTAAAAATGGTTAGCAACACATTTTTGAAACAACGCAGATGTGAAAATTACTCACGAGCAGAGTTTTGAAAGTGTTGTACATTACACACGAACTTAAACTTTGACTAGGCTTCTATGCAAGAGAGCTTAAACTTTGACGAGTTTTTTGTGCGAGTGAAGCACCGAATAGATTAAGTGTTATAACCCAAGAACCGACTTAATAAGTGTATAGCTTTAATTCTTATGCTAAAATAGTTTATGTGAGTATTAGTTTAGTTTGTAACGGTGAATTATATATATATATATATAGATATATTCATCGCAACAAAATTAGACCGTGATATACCTTTCGTGAATACCAAAAATCAAATCATGATATACTCTCCACAAGTAGTTAATATAAATGTCACATTGGATTAATCTTTCAAAACCATTAATAAATTTGTTTTATGTTAACTTGGTAGTAAACTCATTATGCTTTCTCAAAGACAACTAAACACACTATATTGTATCATAATCAACAATTACAACATGATCAATACGTTAACGCGGTGGGTGATTAAATATGCAAAGGCCAACATAACAATAGGTTGTTGATTAAATTTGACTAAGTTAAGACACACCGTGGTGAAAAGAGATTTGATCCCTCAAATCGAAAAGTAATATAGATCTAAGGAGGTGAAAATGGTGAAAATATAAGTTTGATATTAAAGAGCATGTCTATTTAAATTGTAAGAAATAGAAATGTGTTATCTCACATGCATGGATGAGTGGGATAGAGGAGAGGGGGAGTAATAGAAAAATAAGCGAAAGAGAAGAGAAAAAGCATACCTTTCTCGGCCTTTTGGCTAAGATCAAGTGTAGTATCTGTTCTTATCAGTTTAATATCTGATACGTGGTTCATAGAACCACATGATATTAAATGTATTTTTCTAGGGGGAGGGCCCACTTACAATAGCTTGCTATTGGGGCTCTCGGGCGTCGCTTGTGCGTTGCACTACAGCACCAGCCTGGCGCACCCCACCAAGACAAAGACCAAACAAATAGATATGGTTTGTTAGGATTGAACAGGGATGGATGGATGTGCATGTCAAAGGAATTTGAGAAATGCAGGGATGGATGTGTATGTCAAAGGAATTTTGCTGTACACGCTAGTGGTTTTCCGATCTGAATTTGATATATATGTATGCATATATATCAACTATGGCTTGCCTACTTTGCAAAAGGCGTGCAGGAAGAAGTGATGTCGTGTATATTCCAATGTCACTAACAACATGAGCAGCAGTGTGGGAAACGTTAAAAATTTAATTTTGAAATGTGACAATGTGGGTGAGTACGTTTCTAGAGAGGTCAGGGATTTTTTATTTATTTTTCATTGATGTT
>APFE031024866.1:0-15547 GCA_000404065.3 Pinus taeda | reverse complement strand
TGTAATCCAGGCGTGATTTTGATATATGACTCTTTCACTGGATGGCTGCGACCATACCTGAGTCTATTCATCGATCCTAACTAGATGGCTGCGTCCATACTACGGATCTCGATTGTTATATACTCTGTCAATGGATGGCTGCGTCCATGCCACATATATCATGTATTTGAACTATCATACTGTATATCTCCATGCTGATCTTCGGCGGCAGTTGGATGTGATCTTGTAAAGCACTTCCCCTCTCTCTCTCTCTCAAGGCTCATGCTTTAGGGGGCATCTGTTACACAGTAATTTGTCACCGTTGGTCACCGTCCTTGTTACCCCCCCGCTGTCACACACTGGAGGATGCATTTACGGACCTGTGACCAGTGACACAACTTGAAAACACTTGCATTAGAGTCTCCTAAGTATGAACTTCAAAATCCCTGAAGACACCCTTTGAAGATTAGCCCTAAAAAGTGCCCTATTTCCATTAGCGCGAGTCCACAGTGTCTTACCCACGCCAATGGCTTAGTTCCTCCAAATAGGGCGTGCCCATGGACACGCTGTCATAGAACAAAGCCCGCGCCACACAAAATTAGTCATGATTTTTGGCCAACGCGCACTGAAGTGTTTTTTCCTCCATTACTCATGCAGTTCTCTGGGAAAAATCCCATGGAAATGATCGAGTGTCGTCTTTTTCATCCATGACAACTTAGTCCAAAGGCTATTCTGGGACAATGCCAAATCTTCAGTAGGTGTCCGGATACGATGAATACTTCCACCTCTTCCATCCATAAATGCCTGTCACCCCACATTGAACAGGCTAGTGCTAGTGATAGTGTCAGAGTGTTGAAGTTTTGAGTAAGCTGAGATTATGCTAGATTGATAGTAAGAGCTGAAAGAGAGGTTATGCTGCCGGAATGTTGAGAGAGGAAGTGACTTTGCAAGGCATGTTCAACTGTTGACCCAGTCGCAGGAGATTTGCAGCGTCAAGCCTTTATTGGTTGTAATTCTTCTCTTTTTCTATTGAATAATGAACGACTGTTATTATGGTTCCACTCACATATTTTCTGGTGATATTTGAGTTATATCCTGCTGACTGATATATAATTGTATGATATGGATTACGCTTGTTTTGGATTGTTCTTTGTTTGTGCAGGTGTCCATGCGTGGAACGTAAGGATAGTGACCGGCCAAAGCTGAAGGACAGGAGCGACACTCCTTCTATGACAAATAGCATTGGATTCCAGATAGGTCTTTCTGATCAACCTTTAAATTATGCAATTAGGAACTTGCGTGCAGCGTGTATGATTGTTGCTAGACCCCTGTGGGGCTAGTGGGATCGCCTCTGTCCGCAGAGGGGATTTACCGACCTCAACACTGATCAAGAGAAACTATTATCAGCTTCAGTTTGGGTCTGATTATTTCCCCTACCGGTTGACTTTTGGAATCCAGAGATTTTAGAAGGGATTGGTAACTCCATCGGAAACTTTGTCAAGGTTGCAGATTCCACACAGAAGTGAAGGTACACCTCTTACGCCTAGATCTGTGTCTACATGAATATAACAGAGTCATTATCTAAATTCATAGATATGGAATACCATGATGAGGTTTGGCAACAACCCTTGAACTACAAGCACATACCTTTTAGATGACACGAGTACATGCACCTGTTTCGTGAATGCCCTTTGAACTAGTTCGAGCTGCAAGAAGCACACAATGAAAATGGCCCGACTAAAGTAAAAGAAGACACAGAGGGTTTCCATGAAGTTCAAAGAAAGAAAAGGAACCATAGGAACCAGCAAAAATCTAACCAGATTCGAAGCAGAAAAGGCCTAAGAAACCATAATCACTACGACATCCTTTAGGAGGAAGAGGAGGGTGTGGAAATCCTTAATACAAATATGGGCTTGGAAAAAACCTGATCCCCCGAAAGGGGGGGAACACTACCAAAAGAAAAGTGGAAGAGGAACCCCAGGAAAAGGAAGTCACCATGCAAATGATGGACGAAGCCAACATGGAGATCGATAGCTAGAACGAGGATTTCAGCACAAAAGAACAAGTGATGAAAATTTATTGGATGAATGGTAGCATTTAGATGACATATTCATCCGAGAGGATCAAAAGCATCTATACAAAGACACTTTTCAACAATACAAAGCCATGTAGGGAATGACGGCTACTGACCATCCAGAGCATTTGGGATTCCTAGCAAGCCAAGTTCTGGAACAAGGACCTCAAGGGAAATGAGGGAAGAAGAGAGGAAGGAAAAAGTTGAGTGAATCCATCCAAATGGTAGGAGAAACGTTGGTAAAGTCTGGAAGGGTGGTTCCACTGTTAGCAGTTTTCCACCAAATTCATAAACCCTTGAAATGATAATTACATCTTGGAATGTACGAGGCCTCAACCATAGGGGAAAACAAAGGTGTTTGAAGGAAATACTCAAAAGAGATAATCAGTGCATCATGGTGATCCAAGAAACCAGGATTACTAAATTATAACTTAAGGAAATCCTAAAGAGTTACAAACCCCATTATGAAGTAGTGGCTAAGGATGCTAGAGGCAGTGCTGGAGGCCTGGCTATCCTATGGAACCTGACGGAAATAATATTCGACGATTGGGTTAGTCTCCCGAGGATACTCTCAGGATTTTTTTTCCATATTGGATCTACAGACTGGGTTCTCTTGAAAGGGGTTTATGGACCTCACATTCCAGGAGAAAAGGGGGTTTTCCTCTAGAACCTCACAAAATTACGACAAGCATATCTAGAATATCTTTGGATAGGAAGTGGAGATTTCAACATGATATCATCAAAAGAAGAGAAGAAGGGAGGGATCTGTTGAACAAAGGTAGACATGGAAGCATTTGGGGATGTCATAATGTACCTACACCTTGTGGATCTACATATGAATAATGGAGTGTATACCTAGAACAATAGATGGGGAGGAGCCCATCAAATCACCTTTTGGTTGGATCGATTTCTGATCTTGTAGAAAGTCACTAGCAGGGACATCTTCTTTGAGGCCTCAATCCTCCCTTGCATGGGGTCAGATCACTGGCCAATACACTTGGAGATGATTTAAAAATAGGACCCAAGAATCTCCCATTCCAATTTAAAGCCTTCTAATTAAGGAATTCCAACTTAATCAAAAAAATAGAAGGATGGTGGAACAACAGTGAAGAGAAAGGAAGAAACCACATGCATACCATTCAAATGAAGTTAAAGGAGATAAAACACAAGATAAATAAATGGAACTAGGAAGAGTTCGACCATATCATGAAATACCATCACCATCTAAATAATAAAATCCAAGATCTCAAACAACAAATCATCTAACATGCAGATCTAAAAATCTTGTGGAAAAGGATGGGCGATTAATCAATTATCGAGAAGAATGAATAAAGCAAGAAGAGATACTATGGAAGTAGAAATCAAGGGTGAGATGGTTGCGTGAAGGAGAAAAGAATACCCAGTTCTTCCATAAAGCTATGATTCAACATCGACAACATAACCATATCTACTCTTTAAAGGACACAACAGGGAATCGAGTGGTCTAGCTTGAGGAAATGGAGGATCTGCTTATGCATAATTTTAAATATCTGCTATCAAAACTGTCCCCAGACCACTCAGATTATATACAAATTATTACGAGGGACATTCCTCAACTTATTTCAAGGGACGAGAACCTAGCCCTCATGAGATAAGTAATGTTGGAAGCAGTTCAGGAGGTAGTCAAAGGAATGGAAAAAAGTTAGGCCCCAAGACCAGATGGCTTTGCAGTGGAATTTTTCCAGGCTTCTTGGAGCTTTATAGGGCATGATATCCTAGAGGTGGTGGAAGAAACACATCATAACCAAAAGGTATGTCCTAGCCTAAATGCCACATTCATTGCTTTAATTCCTAAATCTTCTAAATCTGAAGATCCTCAGGGTTTTAGACCCATTCCTCTTTGCAATGTCATTTACAAGATCATAGCCACGGTGATTATCAAACATTTCAAGCCTCTTCTCGCTAACCTTATATATATGGAACAAACTAGATTTTTGGAAGTATGAAAGATCCTAGATGGATTTTTCACCTCTCAGGAGATTGTGCATTCCCTACAACATCAAAAACTCCTGTGCATGATGATAAAATTGGACCTCTCTAAATATAATGACCGATTAAATTGGGATTAGCTCAACAATGTTCTCAAGTCCTTCGGGTTGACCAAAGATGGATTAATTGGATCTCTGCTATGGTTTCCTCCCCTATGTTCTCCATTCTTCTTAATGGATCTCCTTCCCATGATTTTAACCCCTTGCATGACCTTCACCAAGGTGACCCCATATCCCATTCCTTTTTATTATTGTTGCGGAAGGTCAGGGCCGATATCTAAAGACTAAAGCAAAAAATTCTCAGCGCAGGGGCCCAAGGCCATGGAGGAATGACCTCCCTGTCACCCATTAGCAGTTTGTGGATGACATCACTCTCTTTTGTCATGTATCACTAAGAGAAACGCGTCATATAAAAGAGGCTCTCCTAGCCTTTATGGAGGCTTCTAGGATCATGATAAACAATGAAAATTCTTGTATTTTCTTCTTCAACACCTCGGGGACCATTAAGTCATACCTTGCTCGGGTTCTTGGTTTTGGCATTAAATCTCTACCATCCAAATATCTTGGAATTCCCCTATCTGTGAAGTCCCTGAAAACCTCTTGCTGGAAATCTCTACTACAAAAAATCAATGGGAAACTCAGTAGTTGGGCCCTCGTATTTTTAAACTTGGCAAGCCATACAGTTCTTCTCAAAGAAGTTCTCCAATCTATTATGATCTATCATCTCTCAGGGATGGCATCGCCAAAAAGATCTTGCTCAAATATGGTGGAAAATTTTAAGAATTTTTTATGTGGAGGAGCTCTACAAGTAGAGAAATGGGCTTTGGTATCATGACCCAACTTAACCAAGCATAAGATTGAAGGAGGTCTGGGCCTCCGGGACCCCTATATATTGAATCAAGTAAAGGGAGCTAAACAATGGTGGCGCTCGATAGGAGGCGAGCCTAACCTTTGGAAACAAATATGAACTCAAAAATACAACATGCGTGCTAAACAAAAGGGCATTCTTAGATATCACAACCCTACCGAAGGATTGGCTATTCAGAGTATGGAAGTTCAAAATAGAGACATCATAGAACAACATGTCTTCTCGGAAATCAGAAATGGGAAAACAGCCTTGTTCTAGATATATTCTTGGCAACAATGGGATAAAATTCTTGGAAGACATAAACGGGAGGAGCTTTCACACGGTAGATCAATTTTTGAAAGAAGAACAATTTAGTGAAGGATGGAGGAAATGGAAGGAGCACTCGGATTGGCCTGAGGTTCCTGAGTCGGAACAATGGAGTCAGCTGGACAGTGAATTATAATCTAGGAAGATTTCTATCCTAAAGGGACTAGACATCCTCAAATGGGGTTATACCACAAAAGGATCTTTCACTATTAAGGAGGCCTATGATCTAAGGATGGGTCATGAACTGAGCTATCAGAATCCCATATGGAAGAATATTTTGAAAGGAGGCTGGTGGTCAAAGGTGGCCTACTTCCTATGGACAGTGTGCAAGGGCCACATTCTAACCTAGGATCAACTTGAAGAATGGGGTATCTATGGTCCATCATTTTCCATGCTATGTAAACACCATAATGAAGGTTTGGAACATATGCTCAACTCCTACCCCTTTGCTGAGCAAAAGTGGCAACAGATGGTGGATCTCTTCGAAAGAATGGATCGGGATAACCAAAACATTCGAGAAACCATCCTCCTCTGATGGACATGCATATTTTCTAGTCTTGTCTTCAACAAAGCCTAGGGGATTTATTTGGGGTTAACTCTATGGGCCATTTAGAAAGAGAGGAATCATGGAATATTTAAGAACAACCTTCTTCCCCAGGAGGTTGTTTGGGAAGGGATCAGCCAGAACATTTGGTAAACATTCTTGGCAAAAAATGGCATCTTGAGGACTGGAAAGTGCCCCCTGATGAGGCTAGAATTATGCATCGATTGGCAATGATCGCTCCATCCTCCTAGAAGTTCATCTCATGGGGAGTGGACTCACTCAATTAATTCACTGACCCCTTAGAGGGATTCATCAAGATGAGCTTTGATGTAGCATCGAAGGGTAACCCGAGCCCCGTAGGACTGGGAGGCCTCTTTTGAGACCCCAAGACCCAAAGCAACCTTATTTATGCAGATCACTCTGGTTATGCTAGTAACAATGAATCCAAATTTGTTGTTGTTAGAAAAGGCCTCCAAATATCTATAAAAATGGGCTATAGAAATATTGCAGTAGAAGGTGACTCCACGCTAATAGTAAATACGATGAAAAAACTGAGTCGGGGAACCAAATGGGATAAGCTTAGCCACAACAATAGAACTGCAATATTAGTATAAAAAGTTGGAGATATTCTTGACAACTTTGACTATATAATTACCATTCATGTAAGAAGGGAGGGAAATAGAGTGGCAAACTTCTTGGCCAACTGGGGGTGTGCCTCTCAAAATAACCCTCTTGAGAAAATTTAGCCGATTCAACCCATGGATGAGAGGTTCCAGCCCTTGGAGGAGATCCTGGAGCATGATAGCAGATAGAGCTCTCAGTGCTTCCAAACATCAGACCAAACCCTCGATTGGGGTGTGAGTTGAAGTGTAGACCCATTAAGGCAGTTTAAATGTTAAGTATGTTGAGGTACACCACCACTACACCCCACACGCTCGAGGCGATGGGTGCGGTGGCTCTCTTCATGTATAAGGTTATCAATGCAGTGGAAGGTGGAAAAGTTATTTTGTTAATTTTTTAGTTTGATGGCAAGTGTAGTAGGTGGTTTGTAGGCTATTTCTGCAGCCAAACAAGTGTAGTGCAGTAATTCTGGCAAAGGGACTTCACAAACAATGAAGCGTAGCATCTCTAGAAGTGACGATGGATCCTTTAGCTCCACACGAGGGAAATTGGGTATGTAACCTGTTTTTCCCCCCCTCCATCATGCATCCAAGTGTCTGGTTTTGTATTTGGGTTCTGCACGTGGGAAATTGGCCAGTGAGACAGGGTAAATTGGGTTGGGGGAAATGTATGGCGTTAGTAGTTTAGCAAAAGGATTTTATACTCACTGGAACAACTATGGTGTGGATTATCTATGTCCTCCCCTGCATGGGGTTAATTGGGATCTGTGGTATGGGTTTCAACCCTAGGGGGTGTTGTTGTCTAGCTTGGTTCTAAGGTTAGGGGGTCGGGGGTTGGGATGTTGTCAGTTTCTATTTTTCTTTCAGAGCTTAATTTTCTCTTGAATATGGGGATGACTTGGCTGATTGGCTTACGGATCACTCACCCATGTCCTGTGTTGAAGTGTCTGCGAGGTTACCGCTGTGGGGCAATGTCAACTGGGGTCTAGGAATTGTCATGATGATACTGGTGTTAAGGATTTATTCCAAAACATAAATTAATTACTGATATTTACTGAGAGTAATAATAACTAGAAATAAACATAAACACAGAAGTTTATCCGGGAAAACCCCAAATCTAGGGGAAAAACCCAACCTAATGAGATCCCATTATCCTTGGTCAAAATCCTGGCCAAGATGGCTAAGTGAGCCTTCACTTCTCGCCTCTCAGGCCTGCATTATAATGAACTATTCGTAGCCTTTTATAGGATCCATTACATGAAATACCATAGACCATAATTCCATGGGTACACTATACCCTGTGCCCAAAACCACTACTATTTAAATAGGTCAACCTTGACCCAAACCCCAAGCCAATTTTACCTAACAATTCCCCCCTTAAACTTGACTTGGGGCTTCTTGACTAAATGCATCCAAAACCTGCTAAGTGAGACAATCCTGCTCACTCTAGCCTTTACCCTTGTAGGTTTTAACCCTCTACAGAAATTACTTGCATACGAATTATAAAACATAGAAAATAAACAATGCTAGAACATAATTGTTATGAAACCAGCTCACAAAAAGATAGAAAAGATAGATAAAAGCCTTAGAAATAAGCCTCTTTGAGGGGGCAACCTCCTTTACATTACACAAATGAGTAATTCTTGGATGATACAAATGACAAGACCTCCTTTCTATATATAGGAGTCTAAGGGGTCATAATATAATCAAAGCTGACATAACAATAATAATATAAGGGCACAATAATAACAATAGTGGGATTCTATGGGGCACAATAATAACAATATGGGGACTACATGGGCACAACAATATAATAAGGGGGTTGTACTAATAACAATAAGGGGTTACACTAGTAGTATAGGGACCTAACAATAACACATAAAATAGATATACACAAAGATTTTTCCTTGGATCCCAAAACGAGGATGACCAGCTTGATTTTTCATTATGTTCCTTTCAATATTACAATACAAATATATACATGGCAAAGCATCCAATACCATGGACCAAAAACCATCACGCCCAAAACCATGTGTGAAAACCATGCACAAAACCATAGGTACATTCACCCTACCTAATATAGGGTCCAAAATTTTTTCCCTGGGGTGCTACATGGCCCCCTCAAACCCCCTGTAATCCCCCCGTTGCACAATCTATACAACAAAGGGGGGCTCCGCCCCCCCTCTAACCCCCCAGTTAACTAGGGTTTTTGGTTGTGGAAAGAATATAACACAACCCAACATTCTCTCGCTTGTTTTTTTCCTTCCATGGTGAGCGACAGGAGAGCTTAGTCATTTATTCAACCCTGCAACACCCATTGTTTCTCTACGCCCAGAGAACTTATTAGAGCTCACAAATTTTGTCAATGCATCTGCAGTATTCTTCAAAGTGTCCACCTTTACCAGCAACACCTTTTTGTCTTCTATCATATCCCTCATAAAGTGACACTGAACATCAATGTGCTTTGTCTTTGAATGGTAAGCAGGGTTCTTTGCCAAGAAAATTTCACTTTGGCTGTCACAAACTATCTTCATAGCTCCTTGTACTAACACCATACTTGAACACAATCTCTGTAACCAAAATGCTTCCTTGGTTGCATGAGTGGTTGCCATGTATTCTGCCTCTATAGTTGATAGTGCCACTACATATTTTTTCTTACTAATCCAACTGACTGCACTGCCAAATAGGTTAAACACATACCCACTTGTAGATCTTCTCTGATCCAGATCTCTAGCCCAGTCTACATCAACAAAGCCATGAATATCCAAAACTCTATCCAATCATGTTCTTCCTTGGTAGCACAAACCATAATCATTAGTGCCACGCAAATACCTAAAACCCCGCTTCACTATCGTCCAATGCTCCTTCCCTGCTTTTGACATAAACCTGCTCAATACTCCCACTACATGTGCAATGTCTAGTCTAGTACAGACCATCACATACATCAGGCTATCGACTACACTTGTACATGGAACACGAGACATGTGCTCTTCCTCTTCTTGTGTCTTGGGACACTGTTTAATAGATAAATTTACACCTACAGGAATAGGAACCTTCATCGGTTTATTATCCTGCATATTAAACCTCTGCAATATTGTCTCGAAATACTTCCTCTCATTTAACTAGAGCTTCCTCTTTGCTTGATCTCTTTTAATTTCTATGCCCAAAATCTAGTTTGCAGCAGCAAGATCTTTCATGTCGAATTTGGAGGACAATTGGGTCTTCAAATCCTAGATAATTTCTTTGTCATTTCCAACCAGAAACATGTCATCCACATACAAGACCAGATAAATAACACGGTCACGAATTAATTAAAAATATCCACAGTGATATGCTTTGCTTCTGGTGAAGTTAAGTCCCTGTATAAATGTATCAAATTTCTGATACCACATCCTTCGTGACTATTTTAGCCCATACAGAGACTTCTTTAACTTTTATACCATTTATTTCTTACCCTTCACTGCAAAGAATTTAGGTTGCTTCATGTAGATCTTCTCTTCCAAATCCCTATGGATAAAAAATGTCTTCACATACATCTGTTCTACCTCAAAATCAAAAGAAACAACAAAAGATAAAAGTAATAGAATAGAAGCTACCTTGGCAATAGGAGAAAAAATATCACCAAAATCAATTCCTAGCACATGGGAATAAACTTTTACTACCAACTGAGCTTTGTATTTCTCCACCTTTCCTTCTACATTTGTCTTCTTCTTGAACACCCATTTGCTGCCAATGGGTTTCCTTCCAGTTGAAAACTCTACCAGATCTCAAGCCTCATTTTTGTGCAAATATGCCATTTCATCAACCATGGCCTATTTCCAAAGTTTTCCATCCTTTGAATCTACTACTTCCTTCATAGTTATGGGATCATCATCAGTAATAGATAAAGACAAATTTGAATAAAAATCAGATGGACTATACCTTTCTGGCTACCTTCTTTCTCAAATTGATCTTCTCACAACTAGAGTTTGTGGCTCTTCATCTTCTGATTCCTCTTCTGCTATAGAGTTTGATTCTTCCTCGTTTAGCTCAAAATCTATCTTCTTAGGTTCCTTTGATGGAACTTCATGTTTAATAACATTTTTTACCTCTCTGAACACCACATATTGGTTGTACACAACCTTCCTTGTTACTAGGTTCCAAAGCTTATAACCCTTTAAACCATCCTTATACCCAATCAAGATGCATTTTTTAGATTTACTATTGATGAGCCTCATAAATGGGTAATTATATGGGCTCATTTTACCTCCTAGCCTAGTCAAACCAACCATTATCTTAGCGTATTAAATGATTTTCTGATTATATTTATGCCTATAGAGTGACTTGAGTTAGTTATTGTGCCATGTGGTCTAACACGTATTTAACGCATATTATTGATGAGTTTCGAGGTAAAAGTCAAGGATCCAATGGAAAAATGGCACCAATAACTTGAAGTGGACAAAGGAGAGGACTTATAGGAGGGAATCCACCTCATTTATTACTCCTCACTTTGAATTCCCCTTCATTCAGCTTGGAGTACAAGCAGCCGAATCATGCACTAGAAGGCAGCTGACTAAGCGGAGGATGACTGATGATTATCTCGAGTTTTGGGAGTCAAGCCTCCTTGAGTTTAAGGAAGCTGTTGGTAGATTCATTTGTATAAGTAGAGAGGCCCAGGGCCTCACTAGGGTTAGATTTTTGTTGGATTTTTTCTTATGTAAACTCTGCCCCAACTTTGAGCTTATTATTTTTGTGATAGTTTCATGTAATCTTGTTATTGTTTTGATAATAAAGATGGAATCGTTTTTGAGCTAGAATTGAGTTACCTCAAAGGGCTAAAGCTCTTGGGTTAGGGCCCAATCCAAGTAGCCAAGCTCCTCTTTACTTGTATTTGTATGTTGTATTTCATTTTGTAGATTAGGTTGCTGTTAAATGTATTTCTTTGATGGTTAAGAATATGTTGCTTTTGATGATTTAGTAGTTTTCTTCCATTTGTGCTTTCTATAGCAGGTTAGGCAATGATAAAGAGAAGTTTCAAAAGGCTAGAAATAGTGCCTTGGCCTCTCTTCCTCCCTCTGGGACCATGATTTGAGGCAAAGACCCTCTTGTTGCCCCAAAAACACAGATTTTCCTCATTCATAGGACTTCTAGTGTTTGCAGCTTTTAGTAGGTTAACATTTCAGGTTTGCTTTGCTTCCATATTCTTCATCATTGCCACTTCTTTATTTGCAATAATCTTCTTTCATGCTTTCCTTTCGTGCAACATTTCTCAACATTTCCTTTCATAGATCATAGGTTAGACTAGTTTGATGCAAAACTCTATTTTTCTAGATGCACTCATTTCATTGCTTGCATGATCTTATTGGTTGACTATCAGTTCCTTTGCAACATATCTCTTCTTGTAGTAGGCTAACTTATTAGCCATCACATCCTCCATTTAATCCATGCCCTACAGGTCGCCCAAACCTCACCTCAATTCTACCTTAGTTTCCTAGATTTTCCATAGAACTTCTTCCTCTCTCCTGGTGATTCTTGGTAGATCCTAGGCACCGTAACACCTCATTCCAACCTTCATCCACCTTTTCCACCCACTCTCACATGCTCAGAACAATGAAAACTGCTCTCGGCCTCCTCTTGTATGCCTTCTGTAGTTGCCATGTTTTCCTCCTGTAGATTTCTTGTGTCCTCCTATAGGCTTTCTTTTGAAGGTCGAGTGTGGAAAAGCCTCCAGAAGGCCACCTAAGACCTTCTAGGACCCATCCACACCATCCTACATCCTCTCAAGTCCCAAAACCACCCTTAAACACCACCTATTCACTGCCACATTCACAAACAATAAATTACATGCATGTCAATTTCACATAAAAATACATAAAAATCCAAAAATATGTCTTTTGCTTATTTGTTTCCAGAAATAGCATAGTTAGATGTTGTTTACTTACTTGAATAGGTAATGGCATTCCTTTCATGGTTTTCACAGTGCTTTATGCAAAAATAGAATTAGTTGGTTAATTAGGGTTCACTAGTTTTGCTTTACATTTCAGTCTTTCTCCTTTCTGCAGTTAGAATAGTAGCTATCTTTCTTTCCTTTCATCACATATAGATCTTCTTCTAGAATCCATAGAATTTGGCTCGATCTCCTACTGATCTTGCTGGGGAAGAGTCACAGTATTCTGTGATTACTGCTTTCTTCTATTTTCTATTGCAACATTATGCTAATAGTTTATTTCAGTAAAAGTAGACTAGTCGTTTCTTTTCCTTCAATTGTGCATTTCCTTGCTTTCCTTTTCGATTCTGAAAATTTCATTTCAGCAAGAGTAGACTAGTCATTTATTTTCCTCAAGTTCTGCATTTCCTTGCTTTCCTCTTCAATTCTGCAAATTTCATTTCAGTTAGTTGCAATTTGTTTTGTTCAATCAATTTCAGTTTTGTAGTTACTATTAGTGTGGGGGAAACGAAACAAAAACCAACCAAAAAATTTTCCTTTCATGCCTCGTAGGAATAGAGATAACTCAGGAAATTTTTTCCCCAACGCCCCCACTGCTTCACACAACCAGCCTTCTCTCTTCTTCAGCGATTGCAACCAAGAAGAACCCTTAGGTGAACAACAAGACATATTTGAAGAACCCATAGGGGAAGAAGAAGAAGAAAACATTCCTGTGGAGCCAATGGTTGAACATATAAATGATAGGGGGAATGGAGAGAGAATAGAGGGCACCTTTCCCATTCGAGAGACCAATGGGGACACCAAAATGAAGAATATAATCCCTTCTGCCCTACCTCATTTCCATGGTCTAACTACAAAAGATCCTGACACTTTTTTGTTCGAGTTTGTTGTTATCTGTCGAACCTATGACTATGTAGAAGATGAGGAAAAGTTGAAAATGTTCCCTTCTACTCTCAAGGATGTAGCACTACGCTGGTTCATGGGATTACCTGGCAATAGCATCACAACTTGGGCTCAGATGCAGCAAGCCTTTAACAACAAGTATCGAGACTATTGTATGTCAAAAGATACTAAAGAAGACACTTTCTGAATGACTATAGGAAGTGATGAGTCCCTGGAAGACTATGAAGAGAGGTTCAAGCTTAGTTACAAAAGGGTTGGGTGTACACTTGACCTTGAGTCTCTGAAGTTGGTCCTGCTTAGAGGAATTCGGGAAGATCTTTTAGACACCCTCAATCTACTAGCTGGGGGAGACATCTACCAACTATCGTATGAGGACATAAAGACTATTTTTAGAAACCATTCTAGAGCAGCCAGAAAGAAAGGTAGGGGGAGTCAACCCATAGCCAGTACCTCTTCCTCTAACTCATTCATTAAAGGAGAAATTGGAAACATGCTGGAAGAGTTCAAGAGTGAGATGCTACAGACTCTTGCCATGCAAATGGATACCTTACATATCAAAAGGAAACAAGAGGAAGTAGAGAGGGATTTGGCCATTTTTTGCCCTAGACGCACCAGGAGGCATCCTAGGAATGAATTCCCATTGAACTCTATATAGGTTTGTTTAATCTATGAAGAGAATAATTCTACATATAAGTGCCCTTTCTTGCTTGGACTTAAAGTTGTATATCAAGGGGCTGAGGGAGTCACTGAAAAGCTCTATTACATAAATCAAAGGAGGCCACATGGACTTAGACCATACCAGCAGGGGATGCAAGTGACATCTCAGGCATACTACAACCCCAACCAAGTCACCTCCATACCTTCTTGGGGCCCCCCTCCTCATCCTTCCTAGTCAACACCTCCTCCTTGGTCCTTCACATCTCAATATGATGCCCAACCAGCCACCCATTCGTTTCAATCCTATGCTCAGATGCAGCCTCAGTGGAATGCATCTCATCAGGGGTGGAGGGCCCAATACAACTCTCCTCCCACTCTTTGCCTCCACCACCTACCCAACCACAACCATTACTTCCTGATCCACCAAAGCAACCCCAAATGCGTGCCTAACCAAATCTGAACCTGAACAATGGACAGGCTCAGAAAATGTATAGTGTGGAACCATCATGGCCAACTTATGCTATGGAGATTCAGGAAATTAATTTTCGATCTGGGAAAGTTCTCCCAGATAGTCAACCTCCACCCAAGGAGGTTGAGGAAGATAAAGAAGAAAGCAAACCTAGAGCAAATCCACCCTTTCCTGAGAGACTATCCACAATAGTCCAGCCTACCCCATAAGAAATTGAACTCCTAGGAGAATTGAAACATTTATGTGTGAAGATACCACTTCTTCAAGCCATAAGATATGTGCCTATCTACAATAGGTTGATCAAAGAGAAGTGCTTTAGGCATCTAGGAAGGCGAAAGAGAGATGCCCCGACCATAAATGTCATAGGGCAACTGTCTGACCTGATGTTAGGGCAGGTAATCTATCCAAAATATCTAGACCCTGGAAGCCCAGTAGTTGATGTCCACATTAATGGAACCATGATCCCACACACCTTGATTGATCTGGGAACTGCTATTAATGTGATGACAAAGGACACAATGCTCAAACTCAACCTCTAGGGCTCCTTGAGGAAGACCATGATCGTGCTACAGCTTATAGATCACTCCACCACGACCCCTGAGGGGATTGTGGAAGATGTGATGGTCTCCATTGATTCTTGATAGTACCATGTTGATTTCTTAGTTCTCTAGCCAAAGGAAAAAATCACTGGGTATCCTCTCATTCTGTGAAGACCCTGGTTGGCTATCGCCGATGCCTACATTAGTTGTCGAGCTGGGAACATGACCATAAAGAATGGGCACATGTCCAAATAGTTAATCCTATATCCTCTTACCCAACCCTTTCTAGAACATGATCTACCTCTCTGGTCTGAGGAGGAAGATGAGGATGAAGTCTATTTTTCACCTCTTTGTGCATTAGAAATCACCATGGGGGGAAAACCGCGAGATGAGGATGATATGATTGAAAATTTGATTCAGAATCCACCTCCCAGTGTATCACCATTAGAGGACATAGTAAGAGAAACCCAAAACAACCCCTCAATTGATATCTGTGCAGCTGACTCCACTCCTCTCCATGTTAAGAATATAGAGTTCGGCCCAAAAATAACCTTGGAAATCAATCAATCCCTATCCACTTCCCAGGAGAAGGAACTATGTAGCCTGCTGAAAAACACCTAGATGCCTTCACCTGG
>APFE031024860.1:216540-238020 GCA_000404065.3 Pinus taeda | reverse complement strand
GATGTTGCAGTAGCGCAGATGTCAGAGAGGGAGCACTTGTCAGCAGCAGGTAGAGCTTCAGCATCAGAGTATTTTTCTAGCCCAACAGGGAGGACAGTTGGGAGGTGCAGTGTGGATGCAATGTCGGGAGATAGAACCAGCAGCAGCACGGATGCAGTCAGAGATCAAGGTGACAGAGGCTAGAGCAGTCAGATACTGAAGAGCACAGAGATGCAGAGTTTTCAGTCGACAGAGGCAATAGCAGTAAGAGACTTTGATGATAGAGCAAGTGGACCGGCCAGATGTATTGCATGCAGAACATTCTAGAGTTACAGGATCGGGTTTGAGAGGAAGCTTTTCTTGTTGAGAGGGAGTGTTGAAAAGTGTGCAACAAGAAATGCTTGTTGAGAATGCAACAAGATGATGGAGCTTAGTGGAAAGGAGTCGCCTTCACTAAGTGGGCCCGCAGCCTATTTTTGGCGCAAGTCTATTTTTAGACTATGTCTATTTTTAGACATATGGATCATGTCTATGGATTGCAGGTTGTTGTTTATGGATGATTGGTCAAATTGGGAAAAATAGATGGACTTATATTTTTAGATCACAGTGGAGTGACTGCTCAGTCTAAATATAGAACAGTCAAATATTATTAGTTCATAATAATATTTAGACTATAAACTTTGTCTTATTCTCTTGGAGCACTTCAGGATGAGCTACGGATGTGGTACATGCAGATCCCAGAAGGAAATACGTGGTTACCTATGGGATGACTAATATTTGCATGCAGGACTTCATTAGAACTCAAGTGAGTTGAGTTTAGTGGACTGGAGGTGCAGTTGATGGAGTTGTGTTCAGTTTAGCTTTGTTAAACTGGTTGTATTTAGTCAAACTGGCGAATAGACTAGAGATGAGTTGGGTGAATTAGTTATTAATTAATTCACAAGTTATTAACTCATAATACAACTAATGAATACATCAGTTAACTCAATTGCATGTCAGTGCATGTTCAGTTCAGCAGGGACAGGTGTTAGAGAATCAGTTTGCTATCAGTTGTGACTATAGTTGTGCACCAGATCTTGCACAAATCAGGGGATTGAGTATGCCAATGAGTTTGCCCACATTGTAGCTTGTGCCTACGTGATTTAGCCAAGGAAAGACGTGTTTTCCTTGGAATTATCACCGGTTCTTGTGCAGGTATTGAGCAGCGGAGGCAGGCAAGCAGCGGAAGAGATTTTGAGCCAGTGATTGATTCAGATCTGAGTTGTATTGTGTGTAACAGGTGGAGCTGGTACTGAATTGCTTGTGATAAGCATTGTACTTTGTAATGTTACATGACTCAATCATTAATATACAGATAGTTGGGGTTTTTAGCGAGATGCTTTCCCCGGGATACATACTGTGTTAATGTGTGAATGCTCTTGATGTTTGATTGTTATTGATGCTGCTATATTGATGATCAACGTAGAGGAGCTTATGTATTGTGTATGTTTTCCGCAATAGTACATGATCAGGATAATCTCTTTTGAATATGTGTTAAATTATTCAAAATTTCTACAATATTAAAGGAATCAAAATTGTCAATTAAGCTCCATACCTCATGCCGGTATCTCACCAGGTGTGGCAAGTTGCAATGTATCCTTTTCCTTACCTGATCCATGATTATCTGTGAGTCACCAAAAACTTTAAGATTTTTCACCTTCATATCAATGGTTTTCTTCAGGCCCTGCAGCAAGCCTTTGTATTCTGCTATATTGTTGGTGCATGAAAACTCGAACCGGCTGGCCATCAAATGTTGGTTCCCTTGCGGGTCAATGAGAATTCTCCCAGCACCTACACCTTCAAGGCAGTTAGAGCCATCAAAATAAAGTGTCCAAAATATAGAGTCTAATGTTACATTAATTAAATTGCTTCCTACAAAATTAGTTCTATCGCCTACTATATTACAAGATAGTTCGCCAGTTGGATTATGGGGGGGAGCTTCCAAATGTGTGTTTGTCAAATTTTCTTCAACTGTTTCTGCATGGCATTCTCCAAAACAGGTCTCTGTAGCATAAATATTGAAACTATAGTTCCCAAGGATAGAGTTTATAAACATTACAAGTTCATTGGGACCATTTAGTTCCGTTACCACATACTTAATGTATCTTTCTCGATCAACTCTCAGCATATCACATTTTCCCTTCTGAGGTAGCAATAGATGGGACCACTCAGTTGAGAAATATCCATTGAGTTTTGCTAACCATTCCCTACTAAGCAACATCCCATAAGCCTCAGTATGTCGACTACAACTATATCAATGACTTGTGTGTACTGTGGTTTAGTAATCATCCGAATCAATACATCTTTCAGTTCCACAATTACTTTCACATTTGTCCTCTCTAATTGCATGATTTGAGTTCCAGTTTTCTCAGGTATCGTATGGTCTTTTAGCAACAGCGTAAGGCATCACAATGGACGAGGCCCCTGAGTCTACCAAGTAATTGTGTACGTTCATGTTGAAGATTTCAAATGTGATAAGGAAAGGGGGAGTCATGGATTTGGATTTCCTTCCTATCATGGTTGCACTCACATCTTGGGGGGTTTGATTCATTTTTGACAGAGTGGCTTCCATGGCTGGTGGCTTTTGGGATGTACTGGAGGTGTTAACAGGTCTGGACGTTGACTTCTTGGTTTGGCTGCTTGGGATGGTGGGAAATTTGCAGTTCTGCTCATTCATAGCTTCCAGGAGTAGATCTCTTTGCTGCGTTAATTTTAGTAAATCAAAGTATGTGATAGTAGCCCTAGATTTCTTAAGAACATCCACAATATTGTAATCAATGTTATAAACAGGATAGAGCAGAGTAAACATACCAGTTTTGTTGTTCTTAGGTGGGACTTTACCATTTTGAGTCGCCTTCGTTGCAGTCAGAGATGTATTCTCTTTCTCTGGATAGTTTGCAACAGGAGTGTTCTTGGGCTCACTACTAGGTCTACCCTTCTCGACAGTAACTTTGGGAGAGGATGCCTTCACAGGGTGAACATCTTTCTTGGTCTAGTCTATAGGCTTCATCACACCCACAAGTGGCCCTTTACTTCGTGTATGGATTTCATTAGTGTGGATTTCTGCCATATTGTTTCCTTCATCATCATCGTTCTCATTTGTGTAGAAATACCACAATACATTGATTTGAGATTCTTCTTCCAAGGGCTCTTCTACTTGGTATTCTTCCTCATTTTCTTGTTCTGGCTCTAGCTCCACTATAGGTTCTTATTGGTTGAGGAGCGATCTGATAAGAACCAAATCTTCTGTATTTAAATTCCCTTCATTGGGTGGAGCAGGCAGTGCAAGTGGACCATGACCACCTTCTGTCTTCTTACGATAGAAAGGTTTGAAATATTTTCTGTTGTTATACTGTCCTCCACTCCCACTTGTACTCTCTCCAAAGTTCCTTTTCATATCGAACACTAGTTTGTCAACTTCTTAATTATCCAATGCAAACCTTCTATATTTGTGGTATCCTTTTCTTTGATTTCAACCCCTTTGTTATCACTCCCATTATTCTTCTTGGATGCTTGAGAGGCTTTCTTTTCTCCGGTTGTATGATGGCATGCTGTCAGACTGAGCATTTCATTCTCAACTTTTACTGCTTCATCGATAGCACCCTGTAAGGTTTGTGCGTTACTCCTTTTAACACACATTGCAGTAGGGATAGGAAGAGCAGTGATGTAGAATTCCATCAGCACTTCCTTAGTAGGTCTAGCGTTATCTGGGATTCTCATAAACAGGGTGTTGAATCGAATGTTAAAATCCTTGACCTTTTCTTTGGTTTCCATTTTCAAATGGGATATCTCTAGAACTAAGGTCGCATGGGTTTTGTCATCGCCATACTTGTCTAAAAAGGCCTGTTGAAAGGCAGCCCACGAGGTGATCGACCCTGTTCTCAAGCTAAAGTACCATGTGTAAGTTGCACCAATCAGGGTAAAAGGGAATATGCGACATACTATATCTTCATCAACTACCCCCAGCATGCGCACGGCTAGGAAGAAAGAGTGGATATGGTTATCAGCGATGTCTCCCCACTCAGGGTCAAATTTAGGCAGTACTCTTTCTACATTCTCGAGTAAGGGATGCTACTGCCTAGGTACCGCTACGACGTCCTGAGCGAGCCAGGAAGGAAGTGCTCCCAGAGGAGGTGGGAGTTGGTCCCCACTGGGTTGAGGAATATTAGCCATATCATGGATAGGGATGTTCTGGTTGAAGGTTTCTTCAAGGCTTTCATTATTAAGACTTCCCAAATCGGGCCAGGGATTACCTTCAAAGAGTGGATCTTCAGGAATTTCTTCCCAAGGAGTGTCAATACTTTGCAAGGATTCAAGCACAATATCTCCAAGAGACAGGGTTGCAGATGTCTCTTCATTTATGGAATAGATCCTTGGCTTTCTTTTAGTTGTCAGAGGTAAAGATTGAAATATGGGGAGTTGAGAGAGGGAATGAGCGTAAGCCCGAGTAAGAATTCTGATTGGTTATTTCCGAGTGACAGGATACTCCCACAATGTCTCTTCTTCGAAATGAGGCTTTTCCAAATGAGAGGAAGGGTCTTTTTGACCTTCACGATCCATGCATTAATCTTTTTGAATCCATGTGTGAAATTTATAGATGAAATCATAAAAAGCTGTGGACGATGGTTCAAGCCCTCCTTCTAGTGCCAATTTGTTGACATGGTGAATTTTCGCTATACCAACAAGGGGAACTAACCCAATCATAGACCCCAATTAGATCTGCTTTCATTTGGAGTGGCTAGTTCCAATGGGCTTTAAAGGACCCCGTGAACTGTTATAAGTGTTGAGAGATGGCTTCCTGGAGGAAGACTTCAATTAAATCAACAAAAGGAAATAGCTAACCTATATGTATCAAAATATTATCTACACTACTTCTAACTACTCTAATCTTGTCCCAATTATCCTAATCTATCCTGTAGGAGCAAAACAAAAGGAGGTTAAACATCATATATAGATCCCATGTCCAAATGAATTAATTACTGGTCCACATAATAACAAGGTTGTATTAAATCCTAATCACAATCCAATTACTTATACAGGGATATACATTCCTTCCATACAAATAACACTTGTAACTGATGTTTAACAAAGTCTGGAATCAGGGACCTTTCATGAATCATTAATGTTATTGAATTACATTCAAATAACTAGAAATAACCATGAACTGCTAGTTATCACTATGCACAAAGCAAATCATATTTGTCTTTATACCAGCAACAACACACTGATTCTAAACACATGAGAGAAAAGGGAAATAAATCTAAAACAACAGGCTCCTTCTTGAACCAAACAATCCTCTTTATTCACAATAAATCAAAGTTGTTTTCTCCAAACAAAAAATCCCTCATCTCCTATCCATAGGTAATACTTATACACATGGAAATGACTCTCGGTCTTCCCTTTATCCTTTTTCCTTCCCCTTGTTCTTTCGAATATAAAGATCGGAACACACAGATGCAGAACAATCGGTGTCATTACTGACACGTAGAGGGCATTTCCTATCACTCTAGCGCTTCATTTCCTAAGGGATGGATAGATGTTGATTGAAAGAGAATGATTGTGTGTCATCTCTTCACACATGTATACAACAGACGTTATCCCTTATTAATTCATGAAGGAAACTGATAACATTATGCTCATCATCCCACATCCGCCATGATTAAATGTGTGTTTGGAAGTAATGACATCTTGATGGATCAGCGATGTCATGAGTGCTTCTGCAGAACACAGAGAGTGCCTTCATTATGCACTATGGTGTTCTGTATTCCCTTTTGCACAATGTGTTTTTGGAATATTGACACTAGTGGTGCAGAGGTGTCATCTTGATATAGCTTCCATTTATCCGTCGCTGGGTTTGCTCGAATTTGCCTGCAGAAATAATTCATATCAACTATGATTGTGATAAATATGGCAAACATGCTTACGAAACACAAATATTGCCTTCATTAAACGCTTATAACATCAAACATGAAAGAATCGGCCCATGATTTTTAATTTATGCATTGATTAAGCCTCCGAGTGCGGGTCCGATTTACATTGAAAATAATGGCATAACACATAACCAGATCCGAAATTTGGACTTGAAAGATTATGGACTAGAGCTTGTACCCTATCAGGTCCGCCATATGGGATTTTTAATTAAAAATCGCGACCACAACATTTTATTGAATACACAGGAATATAGTCTGTACAACTGGACTTCAAAAATTATATACCAGAGCCTATAATTATTGGCCGGTCCGGTCATCACCCCTTCACTAACTGCATAACCCCCAGGATTCGCCAATTGTGATAAGCGATCGGGGAAGGAGGAATCGAAATATATATATATACTGCCCTTAATAGTCCTGGTAGGTCCACAATGTATTTCTTCCCTTTGAAAAGCACTGACCTTAATAATTTCCAAAAAATATAGGAATATGTGAGAAAACTCGCGTCTGACCATAAGGCTAGACTTAAAATATTATGTGCCTGGATTTATAATCATCAGCGGGTCTGGGTGATAGCGGTATGCCTTATATATAGCCCCCGTCCCCCGCCGATAGCGATAAGTGATGAGGTTTCGGACCCGAAACACATATATAATGCATTTAATAAAGCCATCAAGTCCGGTAAACAGTGGCGCTATATAATATATAATATATATATATATATATATATATATATATATTATATATATATATAATATATATAATATATAATATATTATATATATAGATATATATAGATATAAAGCGTTGGTCCTGGCCGATAGCAACATGCGATATGGCTCCGGACCTGACATATATATGTAATATGGTTGATAATGTCGTCGAGTCCGGAGTACAATGGCGTGCCTTATATATATAACCCCCGGACCATGCCGATAGCGATATGCGATATGTTTCTAAACTTGATATTATATATATTACTATTAATAAAGCCATCGAGTCCGGAAGACATGTGCGCTTTTTATATACATAGCCTTAGGACTTGGCCGATTACGACATGCGATGGGGCTCTGGACTCGAAATATATATAATGTGGTTAATAATTTCATCGGGTCTCGGTCCTTATGTTATGCATTGAATTGATTGTGATATGTGGAAAAGGGGTGATTTATGTATGTTTGTGAAGCATTCCGGCTATAAGGAGTTCTAATGGAAATAAGGTGCAATAAAAGGTTTTTGAGGGTCGAAAAGATCTCGATGGAGGGTATGATGTGTGGCTAAAAAGGGTTAGAGATGGACCATGTGATAGGTATTTGAAGAGAGGGGCTTAACCATTAGGCATTGAAGATTTGACTTGGAAACAAGTTGAAGTCTCTGGGATAAAATATATCATTTGGAGAGGTGAAAGATCAACTTTTTTAGGGGAACCATCCAAAATTGCTACCAAGGCAAGTTTTAATAGGGTGTTGGTTGTGGCCACAACACTATGGTAACTATTCAAAGTCTATGTGCATGCTTGTAATTATTTATGAATCTTTGTGATGCATGGTGGATTTCCAAAGGGACAAAACTAATAGGCCCATGCTATTATATATAGATAAGTTTTTGGTTAAATCCATATTCCTTGTGAATTTGAACGAGTGAGATTACATTTCCCTAAATAGGCCATAGCAACCCCATGCTCGTCGATAGAATTGGAAGAACCTGTTAAGGATGGGATATAGAGGCAAGAGTAGAAGCCTTGTTGAGGAAATAGAGATTCAAGAAGATAAGGTCTTCTTAGAACATCTCATGTTTAATATTGAAGAGTTTACAAAATAACCTTTAAGTTGGTGGAAGTCTAAAGATGAAGATCTTGAGTCGCCAAGGAGAAAATTATAGTTGATCCTTTACTTTGGCCAAGAAGGAAATGTCGCGTTTAGTCGCTATGTTTCAAGTTATCAAGAGAATTTGGGGATTGAAACCTTTAGCATGAAAACTCTTTAGAATGTTGGGGATGGAGTTCTCCCTATTATTTGGTAGAGTTATTTGGAAATTTGGGGTTTGGATGGCTCCAGCCTTAGCCTTGGTCACATAGCCTGATAAGAGCTAGGACCAAGGTCTAGTCGAAAGGAGGATGTCATAATATTGGTATATTTGGCCCTGAAAGAGTTTAAGATGTGCCATATGGGAAAAGTTTTGACATAGCACAACTCCAATATATATTTTTCAATTAACAACATTTGTTATATTAAATGAGTGCATCAAATGACAACATCAAGACCTCAAAACCGTAGATAAATTAGAGTATCAAACACCAAGAGAATTGAGGGATGACATCATGACAATGTCATGAATGGATGATGTGGAAATGTTGTGTGGATGACACATGTCACATGAAGACAACAATTTTTTACATGCGAACATAACAAGTATGAGTGACACATGGAATATGTTAGTAGTGCCACGTGGACGGGAAAACATCCACTATGTTTCAAGTGATGATTGATTGTCCAAAGTTGATGTGGCATGCTAAGTTGTCATATCAACATATCAGCATATCGAGAGATCGGGAGGATTGCATCCTAGAAATCATTGATATCTCAATATCCTAATATACATGTTAACCATGCCACAGGTCAAACACATCAATGACAACCAAGTGGAAGGTTATTATTAGGTAGCAAATTTATGAGGTGGCATGATGAGTTAGCCATATGCCTATCATCTTATCATTGTTTCGCTAAGGTTTTTAGTTATAAAGATTTTTTTTCAATTTTTGGATATTTTTTGTTAGAGTAACATTATGTCAGCATATTAGAGGGTAAAGGATATATCGATATATCTACAACCTAGGCCTATTGGCATATGATGTTATAGTTATACCTATATATCAGCGTAGCGAATCACTAGGGATTTTGAAAATTGAATGGTTATAATTTTTTTGATATGGCGAGGCTCTAATATAATGGGTTGCTAGCAAATGTGGACATTACAAGGAAGATGCATAGCCAATATTTGTCACATGATAGACACATGGTTGTACGGATGATGAAGTGTCCCTTTAAAGGAGTGAAACTTCGAAGAGGCATAAATTTGTGCTCATAGCTTAGATTGATTGTTGGGCCTAAGAATTATCCTTAAAATTCATCTACTTTCACTCCATTCAACATCCACTTTCTATCCATTCACACATTTTCTCACCTCTATTCCACCACCATGTCATCACATCCGCTTCACTTTCATCATTATATGGGTTACGTTTTTGTTTTCCAAAATATTATTAATTCTTAGTATTTTTAAGAGAATTTGTGGTTAAACTTTAGAAAATAATATCCATATACTTATACTTAACAATTAGAATGAGTTTGTTGACATGTGTAGGTACAAAGGAAGCTTTTAAGGCACCCTTATGTGGCACTCTATGTTCAAATTATAATTTGAGGAGATCATGAACCTCATGGATAAGATCATGGACCTCATGGAGAAGATCATGGAGGATAGGGTTATGTGTCACCATTGGTTGAGAGATATGTGGATTTGAAGAGGGAATAGTGGATCATCATTATGGGTTTGTTATCTCATCTTGTTCTATAAACAGGAGTGTTATCTCCTTCATTTGTAATCTTAATTTTTAGAATTTAAAAACTTAGTCCTTCACTTGTAATATTAGATTTTAGAGCTATTGTAATGTAGAGTTTAGGACCTCTTGGAATGTAGAACTTGGAGCTTGTAATTGCAATTTGCAATTGAGGATAAGTAAAGTGGATTGGATTTTCTTCTACATTTGACTTCTTTCTAGGTGTGCTTGTGGAGCTATGGAGGGCCCCCATTGCCTCACTTGCATGCTCGTTTTGTTTTGGTAAACTTTCATTTTATGTTTGTTTGTGAATTTAAATAGATTAAATTATTGGTTCATATGTTTGAAATATGAACGAATGATCTTTCGTAAGAAAGTATTAATGATTCTTTCAATGAATCTAATTTGTTATTTAATGTTTGATTTCATTAGTTTAAGTTTTTGATTCATATGCTTGAGATATAAATGAATAGTATCTTGTAAGAGAGCTTTAATATTTCATGCAATCAATCAGAATTAGGTTTAAGTGCTTTAATTTCATTAGTTTAAATAGTTTGTTGATTAAGATGATTAGAAATATTAATGAATAGTCTCCTGTAAGGGAGCTTTAATATTTATTACACTTGTCACAATGTCTTTAGATTTCATTTTGATTAAATGACTAAATAAGTGTTGGAGATCCCAATGAAAGACCTCTTATAAGGGAGCTTTGGCATTTCTTCACCTAGCTTATTTTAGCTTGTCTCTAAGTCCATATATATTGGATGATCCTCGAAGTTTGCTTACCCTGATTGATAGTAAATGAAACTCCAATTTGCATCCGCATTTTAGAACAAACATTGATATAAAATTTATATTTAGAAAGTTCTCGATGAGTAGAATATGATGGAAGTATCAGAAATGAGGTAATGGAATAAAGATGATCTTTGGATTACCCAATATTCATAATGTACCTTGAACATCAAGTCTAAATATGGCCCACAACCCTAATGGCATTAGGGGAGTGAGTGTGTCACAAAGTGGTATTAGAGCCAAGATTTAGCACTTAGAACAAATGGGATCAAGAGAACTAGAATTATCAAAAAATAAATAGAATATTAAGGTTCAACTTTTGGACTCAAAAGGCTTGTAGTAGAGAGAGTTAAATTGAAAGTTCTTTGTGATGGCCATATTGAATCGAAACCTTGTTAATTTATTGAAATTATGTCTAAATGTGTCGAATGATAGTTTCAGAACAAGCTAATCTAGTGATAACATACTCAAGGTAACTTAGTCTGATTAATTGTTATTTGTGCTTATTTTAAACTAATATTTATGCATGTTATTCTAAGAAATAAGAAGATACAGTCTCAGGAAAAAGAAAAAAAGGAATGTGCAACAAAATGGTCTGACATAATTTGGACAAAACTACTCATAATAAAGGAGAAGAATCAGATGATAGGAGGGTAGTACAGATAACTCTTGATTGGATAGAGGCATTTAGAAACCTAAGGGATAAACTCAGAAGTTATAGAAGTTATAAGGTTGATAATGAGAATATTTTTTAATTGTGTGGAATAATGTGTTATAGAGTTTTATAACCCAATGTTTTAGACTTCTAAAATGCGTCCATCATTAGGGGAATGTCATTTATCTTGATAAGATTAATGTGAATTGTATAGAACTAAGATCTTAGTGTATGTATGTATGTATGTATGTATGTATCTATGTAATAAGGAAGAACACCATTATTTAAAAAGGAGAATTAAATAAGCTATAGAAATCGAAAAATGGAAAAACAATCTAAACTGAGATGATGGTTTAAAACTAACACATGGAAACCTTTAATAAAATCTACTCATAATATCAACTAATTAAATGCATTATTAAAAATTATATTTAATAAAATAATCATGATACAAGATTACACACATTCATAACATTAATAAAAATAATTAAGCATATCAATCTAGCCGACCCAAATTATTACCCATCCTTATTACATATATACATATATATACTAAGATCTTAGCTCTATACAATTCACATTAATCTTCTCAAGATAAATGGTGTTCCCCTGATGATGGACTCATTTTAGAACTTTGAAACGTTGGGTTATAAAACTATATAACAGGTTATTCCACACTATTAAAAATTAATCTCCACTTATATGGACTCTTTATTAAAAATGAGAATGTTACTAGGGCCCAATAAAAGCCGAAAAAAATAATGTTGTGATATTGCAAAGTTTTTCATATTTGCAATGAAAAAACCAACATGAACCCAGTGCTAATAATTTTGGCAGGTCGAGGTACAAATAGGTCCATATCCCATCTAAAATCTATAAATAAGGACCAAGAACTAGCAAGGAAGAAGGAAGTAGATTAAGAAAAATACATAGGAATGCAAGTGAGGAGACTTCACTGAACATCTCTAATGATGGGACTGACAATTTTGATAATGTTAAGCCCTATATAAGCCCCATGTTAACTCTAAACCCATTATTAAGTCTTATACATTGATTAATAGCATTTATATTGTTATATTCTTAGGTAGGCTAGAACATTTCATGGTCCCATTTTATTATAATTGTACCTTGTATTGTATACACACACACACACACACAAGGAAACTTAGTCTTAGTATTATCAAATATTGCCTTGTACATTATACTCATTGTAAAAGGAGGTTTCCCCCTTGAATGGGATTATAATTATTGATTTACTATCACTTCTAAGGTCAAATGTTCATAACATTTGGTATCAAAGCTCCTATGGTTTTGTTGCTTCAAACAGGTCATCCTCGATTTTTCCTTATAAATGTTTTTTTCTAGGAAATCTTAGATGGTGAATCTTGGAGAATATTGGGGAAAGTTTGTTTCAAATTTCAGATCTTGGTTCACTATATTTTCATAGATATGTTATATGGAATTTAGGGTTCCTAAATGATCCTGAAATCATTTTCAAATAAGTCAGTTTGACATTTTCACTATAGTTTTTTTCTAGTAGGTTTTAGATGGTCAAACTTGGAATATATTAAGGATAAGTCTTGTTTAAATCAAGTTCAAATTTACATATTTTTCCACTATAATTTCATAGAATCTCTAAGGAAGTTAAGGTTCTTGAATGCTCCTGAGATCCATTTCAAATAGGTCTACTTGGAATTTTCACTATAATTTTTTTTCTTGGGAGGTTTTATATGGTGCAACTTGAACCCTATTTAGGGGAAATATGGAGAACATATTATTTAAATTTCATATCTTTTTTCACTATACTTTGAGATATGATCTAAGAAAGTTAGGCTTCCAGAATGCTCCTAAAATTAATTTTAAACAAGTCAATTCAACATTTTCACTATAACGTTTTTCTAGAAGGTTTCAAATAGAAAAGTGTGGATCATATTAAGGAGAAATAGCGGGGAATATATAATCCAAATTTTAGAGTCTAGTTCTCTATGCTTTCGGAGTTATACTATGTGGAATTTAGGGTTTTTGAAGGATATTGAAATCAACTTCAAACAGGTTAGTGTTTTATAACTCCTTTTCTAAGATTTTTCATACTATGAAATACCTATAAGTACCTCAAGCACAAATTTCAAAATTATATTTGAATGGTTGGATGCATGTTTTCTCGTGGGAAGAGGCAAAAAATTAGCAAGTTTTGGGAAAGTTACCATAACTTTCACTTGGCACATCAAATTTTGGTCACACTTATGGAATTGCATAGAAGACATATCATAGTATTTCATAACATAGTTTCATATTCATAAGGACTCAAATACAAGAGATATTTCAAGAAAAAGGCCCTCCATTTAGATATCCTCCAAATTAAAGTTGTAAAGGTTCATAACCTACAAATAACACAACTTTTGATTAGAAGATTATTTTTTTGGCCGACTGGAAATTGTGATGAAGAGGATTATTTTTATTATTATTTTCTTGGATGGATCCAAAGAAATATATAAAATATTCTACACCAATTAAACATCCTACATGCTCATGTATATGAAAAAGTGAAGACTTAGAATTTAGGTTCTTCCAATTAGAGAAGAAATTTAATGAAATGGATGGTTGTATTTTAAAAAGGTGTATTTATTAAGTTTTAAAGAAAAAAATGAATGCAATTGTACAAAAATACATAAAGGAAGAAATAAGATAAGTACAAACCATTCTATTAAAATACCTCCCTAAAAGGGACATGGAGATCCAGGAAAACCATGAACACAAGGAGAAGCATGGCGATGGGACTCAATCACATATAGAGAGTATCTTATCTCAATTGGAGAGCACAAATATTGAACCGTGAAACCATTATCAAGTATTTTTAATGCAAGATCCACATCATCAGGAATTCAATTCAACACCAAGGAGATACTACATTCCAAAGATTGATATGAGGAAGTTTGATGGTAACAATCCTACAACATGGAGTATTCCAAATGGGGGAATACTTTAATCTACACCAAGTGGAATCCTTATAAAGGTAAACGTTACATCATTTTTTTTAAATAAGACCAACATGTATGGTATTAATGACTATTTGAAAGGAAAAAGGGTTTTGTTATATCTTGGTCCATTTCTACAAAGGAGTTGATAACACATTATGGGGATATTAATGGAAATAAATTATTTATTCAACTGGTAAATATTCCACAAAATGGTCCAGTTATAGAGCACAATCAACAATTCCAAAATTTGAGTCTTACGGTAAAATACATTTCAGTGGATAATTTGTTAGACCTTGGGAACATTAAAGGAAAGCATCCAACATGAGGTTCATCCTTTTGAACCTAAATCTCTAGAGCATGCCTTTACTCTAGAAAGAAAAGTTGAAAGTATAAATATGGCAACTAGAAAATTGGTCACTAATAAATATATATAAGATCATTCTCCCTCTCCTAAACTAACAAGGTTGACTACTCAATAAATGGATGAGAGAAGAGCAAACGGACTATGCTTGAATTGTGTCTGCAAGTATAGTAAGGGCATAAATGCAGTGAAAATAAATTATTCTACATATAGTCTAAAGAGGAAGAAGATCAATAATTGGAACCATAATAAGATATCTAGCTAGAAGAGACTCCTCCAACAATATCCTCTCATGCATTGGTAGGAAACAATACTCCACAAACTCTCAATATAGAATGATATATTAAAAACAAAAAGGTAATAATGTTGATTGATTATGGAAATACCCATAACTTTATCAATTACAAATTAGCAAAAAAAATTAATTGTTCTATATATCTATCACCATACTTTCAAGTGATGATTGTAGATGGAGGTACCATAATTGTTTAGGGCAGTGGCATATTATTAAGCTCAATACAAGGAAGTATTTATTGGATAATACCATGATTGCAATATGAATGGATGGTGTTGATGTTGTATTAAGGGTTCAATGGTTACAATCATTGGGAACGTTAAACTTTAATTTTCAAGATCTCTTCATAAGATTTACCTCAGAAGCAAAGGAAATTTAGCTCAGAGTTATCGAACTTCTTAAAAAGTTATAATGTCTAATTGAATGCCAAAACTTCTTAAAAAAGGGCACTAAGGTGTAATGGCACAATTGTGTCCACTAAATGCTCAAAATTCAATATCATATGTGTCAAGGTATCTCCTTAAAGTTGTCAATGATCATTTCAAAATATTTGGATTAATGCCTAAGAAACTTCCAGTTGCACAAGATTGTGACTTTGTTATTCATTTGCAACTAGAAAATGTACTAGAGATAAATGAAGAAGATAAAATCATATTAGAAGTAGAATAAGTAGAAATGGTCCCTAAAACAAGGATTAAGCATCCGAGCAACCTAGCAATTATGAAGCGCCTCCTCAAATAGAAGAACATGCCAGTGGAAGAGATGACATGGGAATCTGACTTATTCACGCAGAATCACCAGAAGTTACTCAATTGTTGAAGACAATTCTTGTTTGAAGTGAAGGGGCAACTTAAGCCCTATATCAGCCTTTCGTTAACACTAAAATCCCTTATTAAGCCTTAGACATTTAGTGATTACATTTATATTGTTATATTGTTATGTTGTCCAGAACCTTTCATGGTCCCATTTTATTATAATTATACCATTTTTCTCCTATATATATACACTAAAGAGACCTAGTCTTAGTATCACCAAATCTTATCTTGTACATTATATTCATTGTAAAAGGAGGTCCCCCCATCAAAGAGGACTATAATTATTATTTTCTTACCATTTTTAAGGAGCAAGGTTCATAACAGATAAGTTGTTAAGCATAACAAATAAAGTAGGGTCTCATATGCTGGCCATACAACATTAATAAAAAATAAAATAATAAAATAAAAAAAATAATAAAATAAAATAAAAAATACAAAGCCTCCTACCTTTTATGGAGAAGTTAAGAAAAATGAAGAATTTGAAGCATGGATTTTGAGTTTAAATGAATATTTCAAGGTGCATAATTACTCTGAAAACATGAAGGCATGAGTATCCATATTCAACTTGAGAGAAAAGGATGATATATGGTTCGAAGTCCTAAAGAATTTCAACGGGAATTAGAGAGAAAAATTAACCTAGAGTTATCTTGAGAAGTACTTTAGGGAGAAATACCTATATTAAGGGTATTGTGATTGCAAGATCAAGGAATTCCATGAGCATAAGCTAGGACAATTTACTACAAAAACATATGCAAATAGATTAATAGAGTGGTTGAGGTATGTGCCTTACATCAAAGATGAAAAGGTAAATATCTAGCACTTCCTTAGTGGAATGCCACAATTCCATCAATACCTCATAGAATTTGGTGAACCTAAGATGCTAAAGGATGTCATCTATAAGGAAAATTATTGTCATGATTAGTCCAAGCATAAGACTAAATTCCAATCATATTGGAAAAATAAGGAAAATCCCAAATTTAGAAAGAAGATATCAAGATCCTCGCACTACCAGAAGGATAGGAAAAGTGTCAAGTTTAGCATACCTACAAAAAGCAAATTCCAACATAAATTTCTTGCTCCAAATCGAAATAAATTGACTTATTCAGCAAAGGAAGAGATCGAGGAACTGAGGAGAAGTCATTGAGGTGTTAAGGGTGTGGAGAATAACATATGTTACGAGATTTTCCCCACTAATAGCAAGATAGTAGGAGGGTGTACAATGCTAGGAGGCTACTGCAATAAAAAAATGTGGCCAGTGACAAGCGTGTAGCCAAAATTTATGCAATTGTGGAAAACAGGCAAGTAGACCACCAACCTTAAGTGGTGGAAATGGTAGGTATACTTTCCAACCATCTTATTTCAATTTTAGTTAACCCTGGTTCTAACCTCAGTTATGTTACTCCATAAGTTGTGGAAGCTTGAATTCTATAGAGGAAACAACAACTAAATCATGCCTAGTGTAGTTAGTCATATAGTAAAAAGGAAGGTGATTGATTTTGTTGAATTGTACAAGTTCAAGATGAGCAGCATAGTTACCAAAGCCACTTTAAATATTTTTCACTTAGGATCATAACCTGCTAATTAGCATGGATTGGATAATAGCACACAAGGCAATATTCTATTGTTATAACTAAATGTTGGAATGCAAAGATGGTGAAGGAGAACAAAGGTTATTGCAAGGAATGTGGATGATTGTCTCCATGAGGTAGATTTTAGCTCTCCAATTGAAGTAACATAGCCAAAATGGATTCCCCCTATATGTTATTCAAGTGACCGGTTTGTAAAAGAAGAGTAAGTTGAAGAACTGAAGATCATCCCATACTACAAGAATATTGTGTTGTATTTCTTGAAGAGATGTCAAGACTGCCACCTAAGAAAGACATTGATTTCTCAATAGATCTCATTCTCGGAGTAGTGCCTATGTCCAGGACACCCTACAGAATGAGCACACCTAAGTTAGTGGAGTTCAAGATGAAACTAAAAGAAATATTGGACTAAGGGTACATTAGACCTAGTGTGTCACCCTAGGGAGCTCCAATATTATTTGTGAACAAAAAGCATGGAAACCTTAAGTTGTATATCGATTACATACAACAGAACAATACATTATTTAAAAAAAAAGTATCAATTACTTAGGATTAATGATTTATTTTACTAGATGAGAGGATTCATAATGTTTTTCATAGATAGATTAGAGGTCCAAGTATCGAGTGGTACAGATCAAGGATGAGGATATCCACAATACTACATTCAGGACCAAATATGGAAACTATGAAATAATTCATAGTGGTTCCATATGGGTTGAAACAATTCATGAATAATGTTCTCAACATATAATACTTTCGTAAATTTGTGTTGGTATTTATTAATGACGCCTCAACATATTCAAAGACCAAAAAAGTGCATTAAGAACACCTCAAGGCCATGTTATAAGTTCCATAAGAGCATTGACTATATACTAATCTCAACAAATGCAATTTCTTCAAATCACAAGTGCACTACTTGGGTCATGTTATCTCCAAAGAAGAAGTGGAAGTTGATCCTAAAAATATTGAGGCCATACTAGCTGTTGAGCCCCGAACTTGCATCTTTCCTACACAATTTTCTAGATTCTTTCCATTCACCTGGACCTCCTAAGCTATCAACATCATTTCATATTAGTCATAAAAGAGCATTTAAAGTGGTTTTTTGACTATGTCCTTGTGTTTGCTGTTTGAACTAGATTTTTGCTTATGAGCTGCAGAATCTTGTCACTTTCCGCAGTCGTTTTTGTTAAACTACAGGTTGCAGGTGTCACGAGGTAAAGCAAGCCACATGAGCAAGTTGGAAATGACTTGGACATGGATCAGGTCCCATTGGTCCAGCTGGATTCATCAAAGAAGGTCGTGGTCAACGGTGGTCAAGCGGTGGTCAAATAGGAGAGTCCTACGGCAATAGGACTCTGTTTTCAAGCACGTGAAGACTTTCGTGACCGTTTCTAGATCTCTGGAGGCACGCTAACACCTATAGGCTGACCATGATGTGGATCCAACAGCCGCTTTCAATAGATTGCCTAATCTCGACGACCATGATGCTAGAATCCATGGACGTTGTTCTTCATGTGTCCTCTGTTCATGTAGTTTTACAGGAAAACAGTTATGTAACCTTTGTTATAAATAACGCGTTCTTATACGCATAGTAGCTAGCCTTTTGAATGTAATTTTTGTTGCTAAGAACTCACTATGTCGTGACACTAGTTTATTGTTGTAACTGTGTTTTGAGATATATATAAGAAGACTTTGTTCTACATGTTTGCGTGAACGTAATTTTGGATTGATAGCCTGTTGGCCGAGGTTGTGCAGAGGGCCCCTGCACACTGAGGTTTCATTTCCATTGTTGCTGTATAGTCTTTATGCATCGTTTCTTTATTTTCACTGCATATGTTTTATAGTTATTCACTTGTGTATATTTCTAACATTTCATTTTTGTTCATGATTTTACAAGCTTTATATAACATTGATCAGTGTGTGCATGTATGTTTCAGGATAGAGTAGGCAGCCCGGGCATCTGCATATAATTTTCACAATGACTAATGACATGGGATTAATTCTCTACTGACTTTGCTTTTCCTAGTTTTTAATTCCAGTTTTGTTTTGTTGATTTCAGTATCATTTCCTTGCTTTATTAGTTAGCTCAGATATTAAATTGCTCATATCATTGACGGCTACCTCCGAAAGCCATAGATGGATTACTGGCGAGGGATCGAATTATGAATGTGTAATTTGATTTTAGTTTTACTTTTCTGCAATTAGATATTAAATTGCTCATATCATTGACGGTTACCTCCGAAAGCCATAGTTGAACTACTGGCGAGGGATCGAATTATGAATGTGTAATTTGATTTTAGTTTTACTTTTCTGCAATTAGATATTAAATTGCTCATATCATTGACGGTTACCTTCGAAAGCCATAGCTGGACTACTGGTGAGGGATAGAATTATGAATGTGTAATTTGATTTTAGTTTTACTTTTCTGCAAATTAGATATCAGATTGTTCATGACATTGATGATTACCTCCGAAAGCCATAGCTGGACTACTGGCGAGGGATCGAATTATGGATGGATAATTTGATTTAGTTTTACTTTCCTTGCAAATTTTAATTTCTTTAAGTGCAGTAGCTTAAATCATTTTTTTGTTGCATTTCTTAGACAACAGCAGAGACAATAGTTTCATGTTCAGTAGTTCATTATTTACTTGTTTTAAATAGAAGCATCTTTTCATTCTTGATTCAAGTATTCCTTTCATCACTGGTGTATTCTAAAACCTTCTGAAGTGTTAAGTTTTGGAAACCCTTATAGAGGACATAATTGCCTTAAAAACCTATAACCATACTTGCCTTCTAGAAACTTAGGAATAGGAATTCCATAAACAAAGATAAAAAAACCCCCAAACAACATAAAAATCAAAAACGACAAAAGTAAGAAATAGGTTATCTTGCACATATAGTGTGCCACACTTCGTCACCTTACTAATCCTGGATTGACAATTAATATAGCAATTTAGGACACACTAAATTGACCAAACATTTTGGCGTCATTGCCGAGGAAGTGTAACTAGGTAGCCAATTTCTTAAAAACAATAAAAAGAAGGGAAAAATTGATAACTTCTTGAAGTATGCTCTCCTCTTGCACCTAGTGTGATCTGGAGGATCAGAAAAGAGAGTTATTGGTGCAATAATTTCTTGAGTATGCTCTCTTCTTGCACCTAGTGTGATCTAGAAGATCAGAAAGAGAATTATTAGCCCAAATTGAGGAGAAAAATAAAAATAAAAAATGACATGCATAGAGCAAGAGATTCTAGGGGAAGGTTTATAGCTAGAGCCAAGAGTTCGATTTTCACAACTCCAGCTTCTTCAAGGCATAGACAAGATTCACCACCATATACTCCTAGCCTTAAGATTCCTGGAATTCAAGGAGCAGCAGCTGAATTAGAGGATTCTCCTACACTATCTACCAAACCTCATCTAGGAGAAGACCCTTTCTTCACTTCTACACGAGAGCATAGTGTAATCAAAGAGGTAGAATCACCTGAAGAAGAAAAGGAAGAGACTCTCTCTCATCCACCCTTGATAGAAGAACCAGAAGACTCTGAGGAAACTATCATGACGGAGGAAGTAGTAAATGGATTTGGGGGTAGAGGTAGAGGAGGAGGAAATAATGGAGGCAACAATGGTGGAGGTGGAAGTAATGATGGAAGAAATAGGGAAGGAGATAACTCGTTTGGATTCCCTATAGTTGATGAGGAAACTCGCACAACAATGAAAAACATCTCACCATCAGTCCTCCCCAACTTTTATGGATTGCGAAGTGAGGATCCTTAAACATTTCTGTTTGAGTTTGAAGTAGTGTGCCGAACCTATGACTATATGGAAGACTCTCAAAAACTCAAACTGTTTCCTTCAACATTAAAGGGAGCCGCTTTGAAATGGTTCATGGGATTAGTCACGCAATCTATTAGGACTTGGAAAGATGTGAAACAAGCATTTTTGGATAGATACCTGGATTATTGTATGCCCACTAATCACAAGGATGAGGTATTTAAAATGATGCAAAAAGAAGATGAAAACTTGGAGGATTTACTTGAAAGATTTCAATACAACTTAAAGAGAGCAAAGATGAGCAACTTAGATGAGGAAAACTTGAAAGCCCTTTTATTGAAATCCATTAGAGATGAATGGATAGATATTTTAAACATGAGGGGAAGGGAGACATTTCTCAACTTCCACTTCGTGACATAGCAGAACTATGTGTCCATCTCTCAAGAGGAAAATCTAAAATGGGAAAAGGGCCTAGAGATCCTTCTCTTATCAGAGCAAACAAATCTGCAACTGGATCAGTATGTAGGGAAGAGATTGGCAATATGCTTGATGAATTCAAAACTGATATCCTAGGGAGTCTTAGTGAACAACTAGACACCCTTAAAGTTCAAAACAAGCAAAAAGCAGAAATTGATGCTCTAGCCATCTTTTGTCCGAAATGTAGGAAGAAACATGCTCTAAGGGAATGCCCCTTGGATGCAAAAGTTGTAGAAACATGTA
>APFE031024860.1:185779-202261 GCA_000404065.3 Pinus taeda | reverse complement strand
AATAATAAATAAATAAATAAATTCTTATCCAAAGATTTTACAAGAGTAAATAGTTATCCAAAGATTTTACAAGAGTAAATAGTGAAAGTAAAAGATACTTTACCAACCATGGAAAAACAAGACATGGTTTTTAAAATCCATGGGAAGGAAATTTCGAACCCCCCTAAACCATTTACTACCTACCCCACCCCCCCAAAAACCATGAAATTTGGATAAATTCTTATCCAAAGATTTTACAAGAGTAAATAGTGAAAGTAAAAGATACTTTACCAACCATGGAAAAACAAGACATGGTTTTTAAAATCCATGGGAAGGAAATGAATGGATGGTTTTTACAAAATATGTTTATGAATCCCATTTATTCATCAATATATAACTTACGAGAAACAAGACATGGATTTAAAAAACAAGACATGGATTTAAAAAAGGAGACATGGATTTCAAAATAAGAGGATGATTTACAAAATCATTCAAAGAAATATTTTGAGATTTTATTTATGAAATCCATTTGCAAGTTTAAGCAAAATATTTGGAAATATTTATAAAAATATTTTCTTCCCAAATATTTTGGGACAGTTATGAAGTATTCAAAAGATAGTGAAGGCAAAGATTATGGGAAAAAAGGTCAACACATAAATTTGGTTTCACTAGGTTGAAAACATAAACATGCATTCAATTATTTTCAGATTTTTTGGCTCAGAAATAGCAGTCAAAGGGACAGCTAGTTGATATGGGTGTCAGAGTTAATCAAGTTTGAAAGGGCATCTAACAAGTTTTGTGAAAACAACTTCAACCATTCCAAATTCTGAGGCACAGTGATCTAGATTTAAATGGGAACGCAATAAATTACAGAGATAACCATAAACATAGAGATGAGATAACCATAAATATAGAGATGCAGTGGAAAAAATACTTCATTTCATTACTGTAAAATACTGAAATATGCTTACAAACATAAAATTGGAAATAAACAGCTAGGGCGGTGGTAGCTTATCTCTGAGAAGAGATGTGGTGGCTACATGCCTCTGAACTGTGTTACAATGAGGCTCTAAGGCCTATTTATTGTTTGAGAAACAATGGAAAACCCTTAACATCCCAAAACCTAACCCTAGAACATGAAACACCAAATTGTGGGCCCTGTTTTGGGTAAGTTGGTACATCAACTTCTCGGGGTCGTAACTTTGGCACTTGATCTCCGTTTGACACATACAATAGCTCATTAGAAAGATCTATCTGAGCACTACAATTTTGGGAAGATCAACATCAGTCCATGGACACATGTTGCTCCCAGATTTCCCAAAAAACGTCGTTTAGGGCCTCAAAACAACTCCGGAAGTTCAGGACTCGAAAAACTGTTAAAATTAGTAAATTGTGCTACAATTATGGAAACTGAAAGAGACAGCTGTGGGGGTCCAATTGGGATAGGTGGGTGGCCACAAACATCCACCTAGATCATTCCTCCCCCCCTTAGGAAGCAATGGTCCCCATTGCATTGTGTTCCTCCATCTGCTGAACTTGGTCCCTGGTGAGTTGTTCTGCAATCTCTGATATGTCCAGTAATGGTGGGAAGCATGGTTGATGACGGTCCACATTGAACACTCGGTGCAAGCGAAGGAATGGGGTAATGTTGTGCTTCAGAGCATTATTTCCCACAACCTTAGTAATGGTTTAAGGACCATGTCGGTGTGGTCGGAGCTTCTGATGGCTCTTGTAAGGCGTTCTTTCTGCAGATGCAACCAGACTTTGTTGCCCACCTGAAGCTTGTGTGGTACCCCTATGGGTGAGGAGAAGTTGTTCCTGTGTTCTTTCATGACCGTATCCCTCTGTTGCTGCTGCTGCGTGGAAGAACCCTTCGCAGGGGTCATGGATGTAGCAACGATCTTCCCCTTACTTTCGGAGTGAACCAACCAGAAAATAAATTTCCTAGTCTGTGAGATGAGCTTGTTGCCTTTCTTAGCAGTGATCAAAGAGGTGGCGAAAGGTGGGGCTACCTCCGATATCCTGTATAATGAATTATTCAAAGAAATAATAACAGCACGAGGCCTTGACTCATACAAAGCATGTCGCCTCCACAAGTATGGTTGGCCTAATAGTACATCACAAACATCCAGAGGTGTAACATCACACAATACCTTATCTGTGAAGGGCTTGATGTTGTAGGGAATGCGGCACTGTTGGCAAACTTTGAGATCTCGTCCTTCATGAAGCCACCCAACACTATACGTCTGGGGGTGTGGCGTAGTTGGTAGGCCCAACCACTTCATGACCTCTGCTGAAATGAGGTTCTTTTCGCTGCCACTGTTGATAATGAATTGCAGCGGCGAACCCTTCACCCACATCTGTGAGTGGAAAAGACACTCCCCCTCCTCTGGATCTTCGAGCTCATTCTTCTGGATCTTGGTGTTGGCAACAGTGACGCTGGGCTCTGCATCAATGATCTGCTTCCCTTTGCCATTCTCCTTGTCAAGTTCTGACTCAAGGTCGAAACATGCATATGATTATGAAGCCTTCAACTTGGCCACCAGCGACTGCTTGGTCCGACACTCACTTGTGTTATGAGTGTGACTCTTGTGGAACTCACACCACTTTCCTGTGTCCTTCTTCGACTTCATGGTGTTGTTCTTTTCTTGCGACTTCGACGGGTTTTCTTGGGTCACCCCACCTTGGCTTTGTCTGTTAGTCTTTGGATTTGCAGATCCAAAGTCTCACTTCTTCTGTTTGAACTTTTGCTCGATTTTGACAGCGTATCGGTACGTCATGCCGAGCGAGGAGATGTTCAGGAACACCATCTCTTCCTAGATGTATCTGTGTAGGCAGCCACAGTATTTAAGTACCAAATGCAGCTCAGAGTCCTTAATACCCAACTGTGTGCGAAGGGTATGAAAAATTTTTGTGAACTCCGGCACATCTTGGTCCCTTCCTTGCCGTAGTGTGGTCCATTTGATGTATTTGTCCTCATGGATTTTGACAGGGTAGTACTGCTCCTTGATGGCATCTCAGAATGAATCTCAAGTGGGTGCAGCTGAAAATAATGAGCACGTGCTTTCATCCTTATGATCACAGTAGGTTTCCCACCAATCCTTGATGTGGGGGGCTGCTTTGAGAAGAGCGAAAACAATCTTTTCCCGACTCGAAAATTCATGAACAGAAAAATACCCATCTAGCATATTTAACCATTTATCTATAGCATCCGCATCTATTTGACCCTCGAAGATGGAGATTTCAAAATTAACTTGTACCTTAAAGGGCATGGCATTTCCAGAGTAGCTGTTGGAAGCTGATGCGTCGCCTCTGGGTAGCCGCTGAAGGATTTGTGTAAAGCTGTCCATCATCACGTTCCTTTGTCTCTTGAGGGCTTCTTCGAGCAAGATTTTGATATGATCTCCTGCCCCCTCGTCTTTCTTCTCATCCGCCATGGGAGGCTGTCGGGATTTGCGAGGCTGGTCTTGCAAAGGTTTGACCAGTTCAAGCCCTAACTCCTGTATCTCGACCTCGTTGGGGACATGCAAAGAAAAATAGAGAAAAAGCAGACCACTCTGCTACTACTGAACCGAATTTAAATGGGAACGCAATAAATTACAGAGATAGCCATAAACACAGAGATGAGATAACCATAAATATAGAGATGCAACGGAAATAATACTTCATTTCATTACTGTAAAATACTGAAATATGCTTACAAACAGAAAATTGGAAATAAACAGTTAGGGCAATGGTAGCTTATCTCTGAGAAGAGATGTGGCGGCTACATGCCTCTGAACTGTGTTACAATGAGGCTCGAAGGCCTATTTATTGTTTGAAAAACAATGAAAAATCCTTAACATCCCAAAACCTAACCCTAGAAGATAAAACGCCAAACTGTGGGCCCCGTTTTGGGTAAGTTGGTACATCAACTTCTCGGGGTCGTAACTTTGGCACCAATCTCCGTTTGACGTGTACAATAGCTCGTTAGAAAGAATCTATCCGAGCACTACAATTTTGGGAAGAGCAACATCAGTCCATGGACCCATGTTGCTCCCAGATTTCCCAAAAAACGTTGTTTGGGGCCTCAAAATGGCTCTGGAAGTTCAGGACCTGAAAAAACTGCTAAAAATAGTAAATTGTGCTACAATTACGAAAACTGAAAAACTAAAAGAGACAATTGTGGGGGTCTAAGTGGGATAGGTGGGTGGCCACCAACATCCACCTGGATCACATAGGATCAACATTACTGAACCAATTTCTATATTTGAAGGCTAAAGATGTTCCAGTAGTTCCAGATTTCGTGTAGTTTTCTAGTGATTGATTTTATCTTTAGTTTATTGTTCAGATTTTTTCCAAAAATTATTAGATATTATTTTGTAATCAATTCCTTTTTGGAATCCAAAGTTAGTTAAATAGGAAGTCTATAAATATATTGTAATAAGACTTAATAAGGGTTGGAACTTGTATGAAGAAAAGAGTTGTACATTGATGTAAGTCGTGGATTGTACTCAAAGTGATCAATTTATAGAAATACAGAGAAGGTTGTTCCAGGATTTCCGCGTCCAGAAATCGGTGATGTGTTTTCTTATGTAAAATTGTTTCTTTTCTCAGTTTCCATATGTTTTTTCCCTCTTTATTGTTGCAAGAATATTCAAGGCTGAATTTTCTTAAGTGTACTTTGCTCTGGCTTGTCAACAATATCAATGTTTTCTTTCTGATATTTAAGTATAGAATTCATATGTGTATTATCTACAAATAAATTGATCTTAAATGATATTCATCCTATTCACGCCACAGACACTCTATAAGGTGCAAAATTTTGCCTATCTTGAACTGTTATAGCTACTCTCACATTTTGTGATTGATTACCCAAAAGTTCATGACTCCATGCCCAATGGACTTTTCCTACATATTTCAACCAAACTTTTGAAAAACCCTACTCGAATTTAAATAACTAGCCTAAGATCTTAAAAACAAAAATCTAAATCATACAAAGAGATCCCTCTCTGAAGCTGGAAGGGCTAGATCCCATCTTTAAAAGTGGTTTTGTGGTTACCTTTGTAGTTTTCTTCCTCAGCCTAGGAAAATTATAGAGTGATAACATTCAGACGACCATACTAGGAAACGAAATGTTTCATATTCCCCAGGAAAGACTATCAAGATTCATACTTAACTGTTGATGATGGACAACAGTTAGACACATATAAAGGCTGAACCATTCAATTGGCGACTCCATTGTCTAAGAATCCATATTGCAGAAACAATCATGGTGACTCAATTGTCTGAAGATTTAAGAGCTTGAATTTCCTGATCTAAATGACAAGGTATGTGACAAACCCTATTTCTATTAAAGGTTTCAAAGAATACTTGAATATTTGTGATGATGATAAAATTGATGAATATTTCTTCAATTTATTGCTTATTTATTTCAGGACATGCAAATGTAGCTCTGAAGCTCAAGCCAACTCTTTAGAGGAATTTTCTGATAAAATTGAGAAGGACATTCAGATCTTAAATGTTCGACTTCAAGCTTACAATTTTTAAGGTCAAAATCATTTTTCTGAGGACCTTTTATAGTTGAAACCAGGGTCTTATTTAAACAACACATATGAGCAGTTTCAATTTGACAAACAAATTACAGAACTTCTCAATGATCAACAAATGAAATGTGTTTTCTTTGATCCCATAGTTGTCTATATGGAGGAATTGTTCATTACAGAGTTCCAATTATGTTTCTGTTCTGAAATAACAATCTACAATCAGTTTTCATTGCACTTGCATTTTCCAGTTTCCTTTTTGCTGAAACGCAGTCGAGGAATCACATCAAGTATGAAGCTACTTGATTGGTTGTTTTGGAAATTTTCTATTGCTTAATTTTTCAAGGGTATAAGCAGGCTAAAGTAGGTAGGAGTGTGAGTAGGCTCAACAATCTGAGCATCTTTTTCAGCCGTATTTTTCAAACATCGGTTTGCAGCAAAGTTTTTAGTTTTTAGAGTACATTTCAGATTCTAGTTTGAAGAATGGATTAGGTTCAATTTAAGGATTGGAACAGATTACCAGTTGGGTTTCAGTTGTAGTGGTTTCAGGGCATAACATGTTGTAGGTTTGCAATCAGCCTAATGGATCAAGCTACTAGTCTACAGTGTTCTTGGCATCTCACAAGGGGGTGCCATCCCCATTGGAGCTACTGTTAGGGTCCCATAATATAGGTAATCAAAGTTTGTTTATCCAATTATTTATTTTGGGAATCTGTTGGTAAAGTTTAGCTTATAAATCCACTAGGTCTTATAGTATAAATTGTCTTTGTACAAAGGACCTTAAGGGGTCATCATTGAGGTGTCATGAGTCAGTTGTCAATAACCCTTTCCATTGCTAAAAGATGAAATATCTCTAAAGTTATTTTTAATAATTTTTATTTTAAATAAGATTTAATTTTACAAAATATATATAATTAATATTTTTTATAAAATTATTTATTTAAAATATTAAATTTAATTTAAAAATGAAGAAATCAACCCTAGTTTCTAAACTATAAGAACCACATTTATTATCATACGTCAGTCACAAGTCAAAATAAAAAGTCAAATTAATTTGTAACCCCACCCTGCACTTCATACATTAAAGTTTTATGCATATCTTGTACCATACCACCCCCCCGCGATAGGTCATTTGTTTAATTTGAAACCATTTGTGTAATTTGAAACCATTTGTGTCATTTGTGTCATTTGAAACCATTATATGTGTTGATTTAAATATCATGATATATGGCGAGGTTGATTAATGGAATTTCTCTGAAGCTTGGATTTCTATGGTACTAAAATAAAATGAGATTGAGGTAAAAGGAGGCGAAGTCAAATGAGGTAAAATTGGAATTTTACAGAGAAGAGAAATATTGTTTTTGCGAATATGAAATTTGGATAAATGTTTATCCAAATATTTTACAAGAGTAAATGGGGAACGTAAAAGATACTTTATCAACCATGGAAAAACAAGACATGGTTTTTAAAATCCATGGGAAGTAAATCAGTGGATGGTTTTTATAAAATATGTTTATGAATCCCATTTATTCATCAATGTATAACTTCAGGGAAACAAGACATGGATTTAAAAAACAAGACATGGATTTAAAAAATGAGACATGGATTTCAAAACAAGAGGATGGTTTATAAAATCATTCAAAGAAATATTTTGAGATTTTATTTATGAAATCATTTACAGGTTTAAGCAAAATATTTTCTTCCCAAATATTTTGCAACAATGATGAAGTATTCAAAAGGTGATGAAGACAAAGACTATGGGAAAAAAGGTCAACACATAAATTTGGTTTAACTCCAAAATAAAAATAATTCATTGATCAACTAGGTGGAAAACATAAACATGTATGCAATTATTTTCAAATTTTTTGGCTCAAAAATAGCAACCAAAGGGACAACTAATTGATATAGGTGGCAAATTTAATCAAGTTTGAAAGTGCGTATAATAGGTTTTGTGAAAACAACTTCAAACATTCTAGACTCCAAGGTAGAAGATCAACATTAATGAACCAATTTCCAGAGTTGAAGGCTAAAGATGTTCCAACAGTTCTAGATTTCCTGCAGTTTTCCTGTGATTGATTTTATCTTTAGTTTATTGTTTAGATTTTTTTTCCAGAAATTGTCAAATATTATTTTGTAATCAATTCCTTTTTGGAACCCAAAGTTAGTTCAATGGGAAGTCCATAAATATGTTTTAATAAGACTTAGTAAGGGTTGAAACTTGTATGAAGAAATGAGTTGTACATTGATGTAAGTCATGGATTGTACCTAAAGTGATCAATTTACAAAAATACAAAGAAAATTGTTCCACAATTCTCGTGTCAAGGAATTGGTGATTTGTTTTCTTATGTAAAATTGTTTCTTTTCTTAGTTTCCATATGTTTTTTTTCCCTCTTTTTAGTTTCCATATGTTTTTTTCCCTCTTTATTGTTGTAAGAAGTTTAAAGGCCAAATTTGCTTAACTGTACTCTGCTCTTGCTTGTTAACAATATCAATGTTTTCTTTCTGAGATTTAAGTATAGAATTCATTTGTGTATGCTCTATAGTTAAATTGATCCTAAATCATATCCATCCTATTCACCCCACACACACTCTATAAGATCCAAAAATTTCCCTATCCAGCCCTGTTACAACTACTCTGACATTTTGTGATTGATTACCCAAATGTTAATGAAACCACGCCCAATGGACTTTTCCTACATCTGTCAACTAAAATTTTGAAAAACCCTACTCTAACTTAAATAACTAGCCTAAGATCTTAAAAACATAAATCTCACATAGAGAGATCCCTCTCTTAAGCTGGAAACGCTAGATCCCAGCTTTAAAAGTGGTTTTGTGGTTACCTTTGTAGTTTTCTTCCTTAGCCTAGGAAAATTACGAAGTGATAACAGCGTAAAATAGCTAGAAGGGACTAAAACCAGTGAAAGTTTTTCTTGAAGTGCGATAAGCCCACAAGCCTGAACAAATAATAATAATAAATAATAATAAATAATAATAATAAATAAAATAAATAAATAAATAAAAACAAAAACAAAATAAAAAAAAAAATAAATAAAAAATAAAATAAAACAAAATAAAAAATAAAAATAAAATAAAATAAAAAATTAGATGGCAATTTCATTTATGAATTCCAAAAATCCCTCTAATCATGGTAGTCAAAACCTTGTTTATGGCTTTTACTTGGCCATTTTCCTGTGGGTAATATGGATTAGAACTGTCATGACTCAAGCCTAGCTTCGCAGTAATTTTGGTCATCATAAAGTTTTGAAAATGGCTACCATGGTCCGTGATGATGGCTTGTTGAACACCGAACCTAGAAATCACATGATTGAATATGAAAATAGTTGTCATTTTTCCATCATCCTTATATGTAAGAATCGCTTCGACCCATCTCATAAAATAATCCACTGTTAGGATAATGTACTCATGCCCCCCGGTTGAGTAAGGGTTAATTGATGACCCATTTTGCAAAAGGACCTACAACAATGATTAGGTGAAGAAGAGCTAGAGGTCGACGGATTTTGTGATCATAGATTTGGCAATTCTAACATTTCTAGACCGCAGTTATACAATATTTGAACATCGAAGGCCATAAATACCCAACGCGTAAAATATTTTGGGAAGTGGGAAACCCTGACATATGACCACCACAAGCTCCAAAATGGCAATCATTCAATGTTTTTTTGGCTTCCTCATGTTTCAAACATCGTTTGAAGATGGAATCAGTACCACGAAGGTAAAGTGTATCGCCAACAATAGTGTATTGTTGGGATTGGTACCGAATACAACGACGGTCGGTTCGAGTAAATTCTGGCCAAAAGGTCTGGGTTTGAAGATACACGATAATATCTCCATACTAGGGGTCTAAAGTACTTATAAGAAAGAGGGATTCATATGGAAGAGAATCCTCTGCCACGGTTTCTGTCTCATTATAGGGAAAGTCACATAACAATTTGGCAAACACCAATGATTTCTTAGACTTAGATTTTATGAATTCTAAATCAAATTCTTGCAGTATAACTATCCATTTATAATATTTCCCCCCTAACAATTGTATCATAAGAATGTAAACCCTAGGGTTGCAGTCTGAAATCACTATTGTTTTACGTAAGAGAATGTAGTGACGAAATCTTTGGACAACTTGAACGGCTGCCAAGGCCAATTTATCCACATGTGCGTATTTTATATCAGTTTTAGTAAGATTTTTGCTCAAATAATATATCACGTGCTCATCGTTCCACTTGTCTTCCTGAAATAAAACCATGCCAATGGTGATATCGAATGCACCTAAATACAAAAACTAGTGTCGATGATAATTAAGAGGATGCAACAACGGTGTATGAGTCAACGCATGTTTAAGTGCATCAAAATATATTTTAGCAATGCCATCCCATATAAATGAGATGCCCTTTTTCAAAAATCGAGTAAAACCTTTAGTTAGCTCAATGTAGTTTGGGATGAATTGAAGGAGCTTGTTAGCTGGTTAGCTGGCTAGTTAGCTTCCTGGATGGGAAGCTAGGGATCACTTTTAGGCTAGACAATGAACCCACAGCTGTTGCCACTGCTGGCTAGATTGCAAGCTTTGGAACTTGGCTAGGATGGCTCGAAGAAACTCGGGCTGGGGATTCGCTTTCCCTTCCAAACTGTGGAGTTGGCACAAGTTGGAAGGAGCAGGAAAATTCAGAATATCCTATACCTTAAGCGGATTGACACAAATGCCTTCTTTTGATATGACAAATCCCAGTAATCAGCCGGATTTCACACAAAAGACACATTTGTGAGCATTCAAACATATATTGTAGCATCAACACCTAATAAATATAGCTCTCAAATGTGTTCTATGATCTTCTCGTTTCAGCGAATGAGTTGGTAAATCATCCAAATAGGGTTATACAATATGCTTGGTATCGTGAAATGCGTAAGACATGGCTCGTTGAAAGGTTGCACCAACATTCTTTAATCCAATGGGAGTTTCTGATAAGAAAAAGTCCCCCGTGGACAGATGAACGTGGTTTTGTGCTGATTAGCTAGGAGTATGTTGATTTGGTTATATCTGGAAAATCCTTCCATGAAAAAAATGTTTTGTTACCGGCATAATCATCAATAATTTGGTTGATATAGGAGTTAGGATAGTTGTCTTTGGGACAAGCCTTATTAATATCCCTATAATCTATGCATACTCTTATCGTCCCTTGCTTTTTGTTCACGGGAACAATATTGGAAACCCAATCAATCAAGGGAATAAGATAGATAAAACCTACTTTAAGTAGTTTTTCAACCTCAACTTTAATAACAACAGCTTTTCGTGGATGCACTAGATGTAATCTTTATTTGATAGGTTTAGCATCCAGGTAAGTCTTAATTTCTTGAACAAAAATACTAGGGCCAATTCCTAGCATTTCCTCATAGGATGAGGTAAAAATGTCACAGAATGATTGAAATAGGGCTTTGTACGTTTGAATTTCTTTAAGTGAGCACAAAGCACCTATGTGAACATTATCAATAATTCTTGATTTGATAGAGATATAAATCGAAATCATTGTAGATATGTTTCCCAAATTATTTTCTAAGTTAGATTGAAGAATTGACATGGGCCATTCAGGATTATCTACGATCTCAAGCGAAAATATAGTAGAAAAACCATTCTCGATTTTATGAAGGTTAGGAAGAAAGATGAACAATGATGATAATCGTCCCATGGAATTTCATCCAAAGTCACAATCTCCAAAATAATTTCATCAGTTGGAAATGTATTTTCGAAAGGATCAAGAAATGAAATTAGTTCTAACCAAGGTAATTAAGAATAATCATCAGTGATCACATTCACTCGGTCAATTTCAGAATGTGGTGGATTGGAAAATGTTTGAATTCCCTGATAATCCAATTAAAATGGTCTTAAATGCATCTCGTTTCCATATGAAGTCAATTCAAATTCTAAAGGCACTATCCAAGGATCAAAATATTCTATAGCTCTTTATGAGATCATGTTAACTTGGGCAACATTAAAATGAAAATTCGGTGGAGGGAATGCAAAATTTCCCATTAGTGATGAAGCCTTAAGAAAACCAACATCAATATCCTCATAGGGAGTAATTGTTTTCCCAACGAAAGGTACACTACCAGTAGAGTTAGGGTCATAAGTATAGTAAGACAACTAATCTACTTTTACCATTCTCCCTTGATGGGGAAATAGTATCATGTAGAAAAGTGATGAGACCACTGCATACATAGCATAGGTCCAACTTCGACTGAGTAAAAGGTTGTAATCGAGCTGGGCATCAACAACTTCAACTTTGATTGTGACCATCTTACCTTCTAACTCTATGTAATATATCTTACCTGCAAATATATGATAAAGAAAATATACCCATAAATAACAAGAGAGAAATAAATAAACTTCAGAACTTTATTAATATCAAACCCTTGAGGTAGGGTAACACCATGCAATCACTCCTTAAGGAAGGAGAACACTCCACAAGCCATATGGTTTCTAATACAATAATCCTTGACATCTCTCAGTGTGGAGTCTCTAGCCTCTATATAGGCTTCATACATACAATACCATGGGTCATTACCATGCAACTCTCAATACCATATATCTAATATAATGGGCTTATCACATTATTGCTAAGTACTTGTGGTCCCTTACATGATGTGAGTTAACCACTTTATTTATTAACTATGACCCATCCTATTATTACATTATTCCCTTGGGTACCTCCCTCTATACCCCATAATATCCCCCCTAGGTATACTACATTCCACCCCCCTTAAACATGTTTCATCCCCGAAACATAATAAGAACACAAATAATAAGATCTACTCAAAGGAGTAGTCCAATGGTACCATGCACGTGCATCTATCCATCAAGAGAAAGGTGAACCCTCGATCTAGCTAGTGCCTCGCTCGCTTGAGATGAGAGTTGATCCTGGCGGTTCCTCTGCATTAATGTGTTGTAGGTGGATTGTCACCCTTCTTTATCTGTCATGCAGGAGTTGTTGTCCTTGTTGTTGATTCGTTGCCATTTTGTTGGTTGTTTTCTTACTCGGTGATGTGGGTGGTGAAATGCTGAAGTTTTAACCAATGGTGTATCTTTCTTTAATTCACCACCTAATGGAGCCTGATTGGTATTAGGTGCACGTTGTGGTGCCTGCGGTTGTTTCGTATCTTCCAGTATTACTTCAACCATGGATTCCTCATCTGATGTGTCAGTACCTAGAACATCTTTTGCTTCAACCTCCTTGGACTCTACCTGTTTATTGATGGAAATATCTCGTAATTTAATTTTCTTCTTTTTCATACTAGAGCTTTAGGAATTTCTTCTACACATTAATATTGATAGTACCAACAGATTCCATCCAAGGTATCCCAAAACAACATCCATATTAGCCATATTTGAAACATAAAGATATGAATGCAATACATACTTATCCATAACAATCTTCAAATCTTTATAAACTTGAACATCCTATTTATCAACCTGTGCATTTTCAATCTGTTTTGCTAGAACTTGCAATTTTTTTGCCAATTTAACATTTATAAGATTTTGCTTGCAACTAGGATTTATAAGCATAATGATCTTCTCCTTCTGAATACATCCATGACCCTATAATAAGGAGATACTAGTAGAAAATAACCCCACGTGTTTCTCATTATCTTGTTTTCTATCATGAGACCATTTGTCTAAAAGGAATCTTTCAAATTTGTCATTAGGAAGGCTTAACAACTTCTTACTGTCAAGTGAGCTCCACAATATGACAACCTCATCTTCAAAACAAGGCCATATGAAAATTTTCCAATATTTTGGCCATAATGACTTTTGTTTTGTGATGGATTCTTCAATAATAGGACCATTATCTTCCCTTGTAAAATATTTCTTGCTAGAAGCCATGAAGAGGGTTTTGAAAAAAATCACTTACTTTGGTGAAAATTTAAAATAGACACAACTCAATCAATATTGCTCAGAATCCTTATTATCACTTGTTTTTGGAAATGGAACGATCATTCTGCATCTTCACATGTGATAGAAATCCAAATCTAAGCACCCTGGAATTTCATATTTGCGCTGCAACTATCCCGCCATCACAAAAAATTCTGCAAAAAAAAAAAAAAAAAAAAAAATTGTAGATTTTAAATCAGCGATATCTCCCTCATCCAGACTCCGATTCGACCAATTTTTTTTGAAATTGGGTAATTTTTAAAGAGGATCTTAGATATGCAATTAGTTTCTCAACACAAAAACTGCAAAAATTGACTGGATATATGACGTCCACGAATTTTCGTCAGAAAAATTTCTGCAACACAACTGATTTTTAAATCAGCGATATCCCCCTCATCCAGACTCCAATTCACTCGATTTTTTTTTTGAATTTGGGTATTTTTTCATAAAGAATCCAGATGTGCGATTTTTTTTGTAAATTTTGCACCAGAAGTTTTAGATCTGATCTGCAAACTTGCAGCCCCAAAAATTTCCTTAAAAAAAAAGAAAAATCTCCCTGCTTTGCCCAAGAAAGTGCTCTGATACCTCTTGTAATAGATCTGACTTGCAAATATATGATAAAGCAAATATACCCAGAAATAACAAGAGAAAAATAAATAAACTTCAGATATTTATTAATATCAAACACTTGAGGTAGGCTAACACCATAAATCATTCCTTAAGGAAGGAGAACACTCCACAAGCCATATGTTTGCCAATACAATAATCCTTGACATCTCTCAGTGGGGAGTTTCTAGCCTCTATATATGATTTATACATACAATACCATGGGTCATTACCATGGGTCTCTCAATACCATGGGCTTATCACATTATTGCTGACTACTTTTGGTCTCTTAGATGATGCGGGTTAACCACTTTATTTATTAACTATGGCACATCCCATTATTATATTATTCTGTTGGTACCTCCCTTTGTACCCCATACTATCCCCTAGGTGTACTGCAAATTCATAGTCATATGCTCATTTTGATCCTTCATTTTTCAACCCTATACCACAATGAAAACCCATATATGTCACTAAACATACCTAGCTTGCCTCATTTGCATCCCTGCAATTGATCATTCGAAACCCTGACCTAGTTCCTAAAGCTATGACCTTGATCCAGCAAACCCCATTTCAAAACCCTAATGAGATGAATACATAGCCTAAGATTTATTTTTCTCTCCAGTCATTTCATTGGTTGTGAAATTGAAGAGATATCCCTCTCTGATTTGGTAGGGCTAGCTACCAAGTCGAAGTTGGTCTCAGATTACCTCGTTGGCTTGCTTTCTCAGCCTTGGTAAACTAAGGAGCGCTCACAATGCACACAACATCATATGTACACAATACTGCATATGCTACATGTACACAACACTGGTACTGCACATCCTAAGACCACACTGTCCTTACCAAGCAACCTTTCATCTAGTGTCTTATCCATGCTTGCCCCAGCGTGTCGCAGATCACACTGCTTTCATTCCGCTAATGTATCCCTCAACATTACCTGCTATAACATAAACATATGCATAGTATAAACACATAATATCAATTAATATCCGCATGATACTAACCTCATATATTTGTTCGGGTTATTATGTCCACTTGATTCCAAGATCTTCTTCATGCCATTCACCTGCATAAACAATCATTCCTCCACAAGAATGATCCTTAACGACCCTGTCAGACAACGACATACATACATATATATACACATATAAACATCAACATAAAACAATCATGATCTCTGATGACCCTGTCAGAAAATGGCATACATACATACATACATATATATACATAAATACGCATTAGTGTAATCATGATCACCACATAATTACCCAATATCATAAGGTTTAGGTTAAGAGAACTCCCTTTATTCATGCAACGCATGCACAAAATTGAGAACAATATTTCCCAACATAGCCAAGACATTTGACCCCTCAAATTGATTTACTTTACCTTTCATGTTACCTTTCTCATGATTGTCCTACCACCGTCCATTTACCCCAATGGACCCCCACCAATCCAGCTAGCTATCGTGCTCTTGCATTTAGTTGCTCATATACATGCACCAAGCTTCATCTAGGTCTTATATTACTTGTTGGACTTCATTCATCTATCCCCTAGCTCCACTACCTTTCCTCTTTCCCCAACCAATCCCCAAGACCCTCAAAACATAAAAGGAAAGAACCAAAAGCAACCAAGAAGAAACCATGAAAACCAATAACAATATGACACCACAAACAAAGTGGCACGGCCATGCACTAGACTCAATCAACACTGCAAATCAAGCGTAACAAATCACAAAAGACGAAAAGAAAAAAACTAGCAACAAACACCATGACTCAATCACCATGGGTTCCCCATGTTTCCAAGGGAAAGCTCAACTTGAGCCTTCTTCAAGATTTCATGGCAGTATCTTTGCCATGCAATTCCCTGTATCATATTGCCATAAACACGTTATTGTCAGTGCATAAATAAATATAACAATATACTAGTTATCTTACCTTGTTGTGCCAAGCACGTTGCCTTGTAATTGAACGCACATGTCAGTCACATGTTCCAAAGATCAAGATATCATATCTATTAATTTGAAATCAACCTTTAACAAGTCTAACAACCATGTCATAATCAAAAATCAACTCACATTCTGATCCAGGTGGATATTGGTGGCCACCTGCCAAGTCCACATGGACCCCCACCATTGTCTTTCTCAGCATTTTCAGTTTCCTTAATTGTAGCACAACTTACTATTTTTAGCAGTTTTTCGGGTCCTGAACTTCCGGAGCCGTTTTGAGGCCCTAAACGACGTTTTTTGGGATCCCAGGGGCAACACGGGTCCATGGAACATGGACCAATGTTGTCGTTCCAACAATGATAGTGCTCGAATAGATCTTTCTAATGAGCTATTGTACGCGTCAAACGGAGATCATATGCTAAAGTTACGACCCCGGGAAGTTGATGTACCAACTTACCCCCACACGGGGCCCACAGTTTGGCGTTTCA
>APFE031024860.1:141070-184490 GCA_000404065.3 Pinus taeda | reverse complement strand
CCGATATGGTCCTTACACCATTACTAAGGCTATCGGAGACAATGCATTTGAGCTCAGCATTCCCCCATTCCTTGGCCTGCACCCAGTGTTCAATGTAGACCGCCTGCGGCCATACTTTCCACCATTACTAGACACATCCGACATTGCAGAACAGCTCCAACCCACAGAACTAAATCCAGATTGCATGGAACAAGCTGCAACTGATCGGATCATGGACACACAGATCAAGAACACCCGCCAACAGAATATCCAACTGTACCGAGTTGTCAAAGCAGGCCAACTCCTTCAGCAGGGCAAGTGGTCCACCAGGGAACAGGTTCAGCAGAAGTTTCCTCATCTCATGGGGGAGCTCAACGCAATGGGGACCATTGCTTCCTAAGGGGGGAGGAATGATCCAGGTGGATATTGGTGGCCACCTGCCAAGTCCACATGGACCCCCACCATTGTCTTTCTCAGCATTTTCAGTTTCCTTAATTGTAGCACAACTTACTATTTTTAGCAGTTTTTCGGGTCCTGAACTTCCGGAGCCGTTTTGAGGCCCTAAACGACGTTTTTTGGGATCCTAGGGGCAACACGGGTCCATGGAACAGTGTTGCCATTCCAACAATGATAGTGCTCGAATAGATCTTTCTAATGAGCTATTGTACGCGTCAAACGGAGATCATATGCTAAAGTTACGACCCCGGGAAGTTGATGTACCAACTTACCCCCTAACGGGGCCCACAGTTTGGCGTTTCATCTCCTTAGGGTTAGGTTTTGGAATGTTAAGGGTTTTTCATTGTTTCTCAACAATAAATAGGCCTTCGAGCCTCATTGTAAGTTAGTTCAGAGGCATGTAGCCCACACATCTCTTCTAAGAGATAGCTACCATCGCCCTAGCTAGTTTATTTCCATTTCTGATTGTAAGCATATTTCAGTATTTTCCATTAATGAAATGAAGTATTATTTCCGCTGCATATTTGTGTATATGGTTATCTCTGTAATTTGTTGCGTTCCTGTTTAAATACATAATGCTACAACTATCACCTACTTACACTCAAGTACATACTAGTTGTTCTCAACATATATGTGTTAGTGCAATCATCTCAAACAAGATCATTCCTTCATGAAATCTTGTAGATACAAACTCATATCATGAAGCTAGTGAAACATTCAAACAATATATAGACTACATAATAGACACCAAACACTCAAACACCAAATATATGACATAATCAAACATTCAAGCATCAAGTATATGACATAAGCAAACTCATACCAAATAGGCGAAATAATCAAACACTCAAGCACAAAATAAACGACATAATCAAACTCATACCTCAATGTATATCAGGGGAGGATATCTTGTCTTCTCAATCAATCTAGATTAGCATGATATAACTTCACAACATATCAACCCAAACCTAATTAAGGTCATGATATCCATAATAGTAACTAGCTAACATGTTCACATCATAAACTCATAAACAACTGTCATTCATGCATAACAATCACATATGCACAGCCAGTCTAGATTATTATGACACAATATCACAAGCATATCGACTCATACCTTAATACCATAGCCATAACCATCTACAAAGACCAATCCAGGTTAGCATGATACATATAACATCAAGATCCTAGTTACAATGACCATAACCATCATGCACTTGACCACAAAGCATATGATAATAAGTTACTATCCTTCATAACTAATTGACGCATGTACATGTGATCACACTAATTAACTAGCATCTATCATGCATGTAACCACGAAAACAATAGAATGATAGGCATTTACATAACCATAATGCTTATAAAAATCATTAGCCAACATACTTGCATGCCAACATATAATACTTGTATGACAATCTACTCTTTCCCCAAAGTCTAGTGTTGTGGCATCGCTCTAATGATTTGCATCTCTTGATCTATATCAACCAACACATTAGCATCACAACATATCAATAGCATCATAATGACATAACCTTCATACCATAAACTCATGCATGACAACATTAACCATGACAATGCATGCATAACAACATGCATCTATCCCATCCAGTCCACGTGTTGAACCATGCTCTGATACCACCTTGTAACGCGCCTCCTCTCATGCATCTACCCACTTTCACTGGCTTGCCCAGAGTAAACATGAGATGAGGGTCACTATCATAAGACTCAAAATCCTATATGACCTTAAGGAAATTGAGTCGACAAAACAAGACCTTACAGACCTCCCTCATGTGCTACAAGACCCCCAGGTGCCCAACCCTGAGTTAACCTAGCCTTTCAATGAATTAAACCCCCAGTCGCTCTCATGAAAGGGCATGCATGTGAATGGAACCCTCTAGTTGCTCCCACAATTCCTACAAGGGAGAGACTGCACTCTTTTTCAGCTACTGGAATTATCTAAGATATTTTACTTTTGTGATGTTAGCAGAATTGCATGTGCAAGAGTATGAAAAAACCACATGTGCAAACTTTTAAGAAGAGGAACATAATGACGACCATCAAATCAAAGGACACACAAACATTGATAACAAAGTTCACCCAGTGTGGGTTACGTCTCCGGGCCCGTTGTCAAAAGTGGGGAGGTCAGTTCATTAAATGAGGTAAGAAGATGATGATGTACATGGGATATTCTATGTCATTGCAAGGATAAACTCCCTCAACAAGAGTGGCATGCCTCTCCACGATACGTTCTTCTACAATAACTCTGACTCATATGGGTCGTCCTTTAGCATGACAAGATATCTAATTATCACATGAAGTGGTATACAAGTATCATCCAACACAGTAGCAAACAAGGATCTCAACATCAATCATCATCTCAAAGAATCAAAAGAAATATATGACATCACTGCATCATATACCTCCACTTCAGGGGATGGCATGAAAATGCACAACTATGCTAAAGAAATGGACTTCACCGTTGAATTCGTGGTGCGAAATCATGTTGAATGGCTGTAAACTAGACCCATTTCTGACACCGTCAAAATTTGGACCTTCGGTAATCTTAAAGATTCCCCAAAGGTTCCTTCTCATTGGTTGACTAGAGTTATGCTAATCAGATGGCAATTATGATTTCACCATTGCGCTCCTTGTGAAAAACTAAGTAATTTGAGTATAAAGTTAGCCTGGTTCTGAAACTATCAAAATTCAGTCCTTAGGGAATCTTTTAGATTCCTCATGATTCCACAAAGATTCCTCTCTACGAGTTGACTGAAATTACGCTACTTAGATCAGAAAACTTATCACACCATCAGCCTCCTGGTGAAATTTTGGTTTGTTTGAGTGTAAAGTTAACATGATTATGTCACTTTGAAAAATTGGCCCCAAGAGAATCTTTTAGATTCCTCATGATTCCACAAAGATTCCTCTCTAGAAGTTGAATAAAGATTCGTTGCTCAGATGAGGAAACTGACTAAACCATCAGATTCCCTGCAGAAAACTGAGAAAATGAGTATAAAGTTGATATACTTGTACCTCTGTAAAAAATTAGCCTCCAAGGGAATCTAAAGATTCCTCCCCTGCATCAGAGAATATTCGTCTCAAAATCCATTCCAGGCATGGTTCCACTACCTCGGCATCTGTGCGCGCTCTCGGTTCCGTGACGTTGGTTGATGGGCATCATTCTTTCCCCTTTGACCTTTGATGGTTGGGCAAATGAAATCGTCTAATTTTAAAAAAAAATGTGGGCAGGTTTTACAACAGGGTCCTAGGCCTATTAGCTGGTGGAATGAATTTGGTAAGGGGTGGTCGAGGGTTCCAAACCCACTGACCCCCATATATAACCTTGTTTTTGTGTTGGCGATGATTAAATAAGGGTGGTGGTTTTGTTTTATGTGGTAGCTGATACATATATGGGGCCACCCGTTAGCGGGTCAGCCCACCTGGGTCGGGTGGGCTTAACCCCCGTCTCCCTTTTGGTAGTCGTTGAAATGGTGTATGTAACATATAGTGTGGTCGCGTCGGCCGATGAGGTTTGACCTCCCACCGACTGGTCTATTTTAATATTATTTAATATGGCCGTTGTGGGGGTGGCAACCCACCACCCTAATTTTTTTAATATTTTTTTGTTTTATATAAACCAAATTGGCCAAATTTTTCCCACCATGTTTTTAGGATTATTGGTAAAATTAATGAGGTGGAAATTTCACATGTTCCAGCAGCCACTAGAATCTGTCGCCAATAAGTGCCAAATTGTTGCCTCGTTAGTCACTGTTAATGGGCCTAGTTTGACCAAAACTTTGACTGGCCATAACTTTCACATACGAACTGGGATTGAGGTGTCATTTGCATTGTTGGAAATCTTGCGATGAGATATTAGATATGACCCTAGTTTAACTTCAACCCAAAAACTTTGTTTTTTGAACTTTTGCAAAGCCACTTCTGAATTTTGATTGATTCTAGAGCCACCTATATCACCAGAACTTGATGAGACTTTCTAAGACAATAAATGACACCAATACAAAGCCTCTAACACAAAAATTGATCAAGGAATTTACCTAACCAATCCCAACCATGACAATCATTCCATCAAACACATGATGAACATGAAACCTACAGGTCATGAATGCAAGTCTAAACATAAGGATCTAAAAACTTATCTGAGGTTTAGAAAGAAGGGTCACTGCCTTCTCACATTAGCTGTCAAATAACCATGCTTATAACTAGCATATAACCAGATAAATAAAAATAAGAGAACAACCATTAAAGCCACATAATAACCAGTACATTTCCTCACCAAAAGTAAGAGAAACTTAGCTTTTATTAAACATAGGCAAAATCCAACCAAGTTCGGGACTTCCACGAACCACCCAACCATAGATTGGCTGAACTAGATCTTTATTTTAGCTAATCACCCCCATGCCATATTCCAAGCATGAATGTGGGATCTCATGGGACAAACTAATCCAAGACAACTAAGGGAATCCAGAGGTTAAACCACCTCTACCCTCTCCATACTATGATCTCACCTAAACCGGTGTCGATATCACCAAATTGAATTGAACTTAGATGCCTCATAAATTCTTCACCATCCTTGAGGAATTTTCATGTCTCCACCCTCATATTTTTCCTTATATCTCGCCATTACCGGTCAAGGGATTCCTAGGCATTTGGGAATTTTCCTGAGACCACCTTACCCCAGACTCTGAAACCATCCGACAACCCAAAGCTCAAACCGAGAACAGTTCCATCATACCATGACTATCCAAAAATGGAAAGGCTAGGCTAAAATCCATTGTCGAATCCCAACAAAATCCATGCCGATGATAATAAAAGAACCATATACCAACATGCACATACCATGCATGTCAAAAACAACTAGGAATTCACACATGCAATATTTAACCTGCAGGTATACCTGCTGAAGCTGCTTGATCCTTGCCTTCCTTTGATTTCCTTGTCCTTCTTTGCTTTTCCTTTCCTTTCCTTGCTTTTCCTTCCCTTTCCTTGCTTTTCCTTTCCTTGCTTGCTTACTTTCTTTCTCCTCTTTGAGACAAATTCTAACACTAAACTGACAAAAGGCTGTGAACTGATCCTTGGAATCATTTTTATCATTGATGCCTCTATTTTCTTCATTTTCCTCCTCACCTTGTGACCTTTCACCTCCCTTTTCTCCTAATTTCCTTTATTTTCATAAACAAAATGTCAATTAATGCCTCTTTGCCTTTTCAAAGCCTTAACCATTGCCTTTGCCAATTTCCCCTTAGCCATAAACACATCAAGTGATGCCCACTAGGATATTTTTCCCAACATTTAGCTTGGCATAAGTGTCCTTTGATTATGGTCTTATATTTCCTTTATTAACTTTTATTACATGAACTTTTAACCCGGAGCTGTTACATTCTACATGTCCTATGCTACCTTTATATTCTTCTTGATTACCTGCATTTCATATTCCATCTCTACCAACATGTCTAGTCCAATCAATACCATGTTCACTAGATCACTCCAATTGATAGGAGTATTACAACTCCGCCCATAAAGCGCCTCAAACGGACTCATCTTCGAAAATTCTTGATACCCATTGTTATATGCAAACTCCACTAGTGGAAGATACTCTTCCCACTTTCGTTGTTGATGCATGACATACATTCTCAACATGTCCTCCAAAATCCTATTGATCCTCTCTATCTCTCCATTTGTTTGTGGATGATAAGTTGTACTGAAGGCCAACTCTACACCTAAACCTACCTCTTTCCAAAACCTAGAAGTGAACTTAGCATCTTTGTCTAATGCGATCTTCTTTAGAACACTACACAACTTTACTATATCTCAGATGAAGACCTGTGCTACTTCACTAGCTGAATTCATAGATTTATTGGAATGAAGTGAGCTACCTTTTTCAACCACAACCATAATAGAATCATGTTGTCTGGGGCCCTCGACAAACCTGTGATGAATTCCATGGAAATGACCTCCCATTTCCACTCTAGAATCAAAATTGGATGTAGTAAACCACCTGGATGCTTACACTCTGCTTTTACCTGTTGAAAATCCAAACACCTTGCGACAAACTTTGCCACCTCTTTCTTCAAATTCGGCCAATAGTATAACTTCTTAACTTTTGTCAATGTCTTCTGATATCCTGGGTGACCTTAACACAACTTAGCATGAAATTCCCTCAACATAAGCTTCTTGAGTTCACTATTATCCAACACATAGATAATGTCCCTAAATCACACCCAACCATCTGCCTTGAGATGATAGTCCACATCCTGTTCACATGTACCCTATTGTTGTAACCTGTGCCTACACTACTAGTACCTATCATCCTATTGTCCTGCTTGCAAGATCTGATCTTGTAAATCTATCCCATATGAACTCATAGTTGTTATGTGATTTACCTATACTCTTATGCTAAGAGCATCTACAACTATGTTCTCTTTACCCTTAATGTACCTGATTTCAAATTCAAACACATTGATCGCAGCCAACCATCTAGCTTGTCTCACATTCATATTAGGTTGGTCAATCAAGTACCTCAGATCATTGTGATCAGTCATCAACCTCCTACCAAGAAGATAATGTCTCCACATCTTTAATGCATGAATGATAGCTACCAACTCAAGATCATGTGTCGCATAGTTCTGCTTGTGCTCATTCAATTTCCTTGATTCATAACATATCGCATGTCCCTCCTGCATCAACACTCCACCAAGTCCTCTCTTGCAAGAATTTGTACACACCACAAACTCTTTATATAGATATGCAATCTTTAGAACTGGAGCATTTGTCAACAACCACTCAAAACTTGTTGCACATTCCTCTATCCATTCAAATTTATTTCCTTTCCTCTACAAGGATGTAATAGGATAGGAAATCTGTGAGAAGTTCTTGATAAACATCCTGTAATAACCGATTAATCCCATGAATGTTTTGACCTCATCCACATTCCTAGGAGTTTCCCATTCCATGATAGCTCTTATCTTTTCTGGATCCACTGGTATGCCTTCCTTGGAGATAGCATGCCTCAAGTAATGTACCTCTGTGTGAAAGAAATTGCATTTGCTAAGCTTGGAATACAACTGATGCTCTCTTAGCAGTTTTAAAATTGTTGTTAAGTGTTCGACATGCTCTTCCTCATTCTTAGAATATATCAGTATATCATCAATGAGTACAATCACAAACTTGTCTAGATAAGGACGCAACACACTATTCATCAAACACATGAAAGTAGTTGGAACATTAGTCAGACCAAAAGGAACTACAACAAACTCATAATGCACATACCTGGTTCGCAAAGTTGTGTTGTAGATGTCCTCTTCTTTGATGTGTACCTGATGGTATCCCAATCTCAAATCAATCTTCAAGAACACTATTGCTCCCAAGCTTTAAAATTAACACATGTTTGCCCGTTTTTGCCTTTTTTAGCCGTAAAATACAGTTGATTTCCAAATAAACACGTCATTGTTGACTAGTTAATTATTTAGAAAATTTTCAAAATGAAAGGAGGATAAAAAAAAAAATAGAAGTTTCAAGTTTTATGTATATATTTTATATAATTATTTCAGTTAGTCTGGCAGTAGGTATCACATTTAATGCCACTTTTAAAAATCTCTACGGTTGGTGGCTTTTTGAATACAGGTTGTTGGAATTTTGAATCAAATTTGTTGTCAAGATTCTCCTTGGAGTGTCGTGTTGATCGCTTGCGTCCTTGTTCTCGTTTTCCTCTGGCTATGGTGCTTTATGTATCCTACTACAACTATTGCCTGCATTGGTTTATTCGGGTGTAAACCCTATGGTGTCCCTTGGGATTTCCTTCATGAACAACCTTGTTTCTATTAATAGTTTTCGGCATTAGTGCATTGTTTTCATGTTTTACCATTGGGAAAAGTTAAGGACTCTACAGAGTCGATACACGGACACTGGTTTCCCTGATCCATCTGTTACCCCAGTTCAAGATTTTCCATTGCATGTCGACTTCTTCATCATCGAAGGACACTATTAAGTAGGTGATGCTTCTATTTCCCTTTGTTGGCTACCAATTAGAACCCGATACAACCTGTCTATCCAAATTGTTTTCGACAATTTAAGAAAACAAAAGAAATTTAAATGCCTTTTTTAATCATAGTGTGGAATTCTGCCTATTTAGATGCCGAGAGACAAGATACAGAAGTTTATTGCATGTCCCTCTCCCAAGGATTTTATCCATCACACCAAACAAACTAGATTAAGGTTGATGCACAAAGTTCTAGTTGTGAATATTTTCTTATGCATTTTTGGTACTATTTTATATTCAATTCAGTCTGAGGGAGGTGTTGTTTTGCACAATCAATTCTAAATTCAAAAGATATAAGTTAAAATTACCTATATTTACCACATCTTCATTGTTGTTGCCCTTTTTCCCTAGATTTATGTAATAGGGTAGTGAATATGTTTAAAATTGGAGTTTCCTATTATTTTGTTGTAAGTTAGTTATTGATCAGAACTTGAAGTGTTGATTTTATTGATTTACAATTGGATTGGAAATTATTTTTGGGAAAATAGAATTGGTGACCATAGAGGCACTTTATGTTGCTTATGGCAAAATCTACTCACTTTGTGATCAGGAACAAGTGCAAAGAGTCACAAATCCACGTCATGTTTAGCTCTATTTTCTTATTTCCACAAGACTTCAAAATATTTTTCCCTACGAGATGAATTTACAACAAATACTCCCCAATGCTTATTGCTTAGATGAAAAAATAAAAATTAGCACAATCCCATTGGACATAATTGGTGTAGATTAATAGGGAAATTTAGCCAGAGCTCACGTTCAGTAAATAAAAATAAAATCTCCAAATATTGGTTCTACATGGAGGAAAATTTCTATTCAGTGTCCACTGTATCAGTTTCGCCAAATAAGTTTAACTTGGAATAAATCTAGGTTGTTCCAACCAATCTATGAAACCGAGAGTTCTTATCCAGATCATGATTGTGTTCGCGAGTTCTTATCCAAACCATGATTATGTTCGATCTCGAATAAGTTTAGTTTGCTCCAACCAGCTTGGGAGTTCTAAATCCAAGTGCCTGACACGTCCAATCTTGGATAGAATGGCATAACGTGGAGTAGATACAATAATTCATAGTTCATTAATTTAATATTTTTAATTAGAATTAACGTGAATCAATATCAGTATTCCATCGTTTATTATTTATTATTGTTAATTATCAATTTGTTGAAGCCTTAGATTTCTGTTGCTCCAACACGGGGGATAACCACCTAGTACGGACCTTAAAGGCAACTCCTTTTCCATTTGGTATGGTGGCTCCGACTGGGGATGATGGGACCAGTTTCCCAATGTGGGTTTTAAAATGATGGTGGGTGGTTCTCAAGCGATTGCAATAAGAATAATGATAACGAAATGACCTATTCTAGCATGCAGATCTCTAGCTATCTTAATCTAATATAAACTCGGGGTATTATGTGCGATATGCAATCTAAAAAGATATATGTTTGGTATGTGATAATAAAGATTATTCACGTATTAAACAAAGATGATAACATGTAAAGATAATTTCTTTGATTAAATAGCTAGTCAAAGAAATGTATAAACTATATCGCATATATTTAATGATCATATATGAAAATAAATACTTTCAACTAGGCATCATACAGTAGTGCAATTAACACATAACAGAAGGAACATATTCCATATATAATTCATGAAAACGAAATGTTATCACTAATATAACAAAACAGAACTGATCATACAAGATAAAGTTACCATATGTGTGAGGTTCTTCTCATTTGACTAGTGACATAGATCAACTCCTTTCTTCAGATCAAATTATTCTCCAAGCATACAGTAGGGCACCAACAAAAGAATGTAGTTTGATATTCAAAAGTAATGACCATGTTCCATAATTTCATCAAGGCATTCACAAACTTACAGAAGTGCATTCTTTGCAAATGTTTTTGATAAAATTGTGGACCCTTATCTAAATGCATGAGAAGGGTATAAATACTATCTAACTAAAGTTCAAAGATAGATTATACAAAATATTTTAGGAGGTTTCAAACAACCTTCCTCTTAACTAGCAACTAACTCTAAAAATAAAAGTGATTTGACGAGTAGAGTTTATAAAGATGTCTTGCTGTCTGCCAGATTCTCCTTTAGGTCACATATATCAGACATTGGTTTCACTTGAGGAGGTGCCCCGAATTGTGTTCTGGCCCGTGTTGCGAAGATGACATTAGTGAGAGGTGGTAGCATCCTTTGAGTTGAATGGAGTGAACAATTGAGCGTCATAATTTGGCTATAAGGTTTGACAAGGAATTGCCAATATGCCTCCTAATCAGTCTTTGATAATTTTTTGGTCGCTTCCCTTTGGGTTTTCATCTTTGACTTCCATTTTTTATCCAAGTCATTCAAACATAGCAGCAACATTGGGTTACCTTCTTTCATAAATTTGGTAGCGTGCAAAGTATGATTTACTACCTTTACTATATTCTTCGCCACTCCTGCTACTCTTGCTACTACCAATTCAGCCTGCTTGATATGCCAATCTATGAATAAAATGTCCTTATGTGTCTCTTCAATATCGGGCAAATTAGAGATCCTTCCCTCTTCAGTTTCTTACCATTTAATACATTTAGATATCTTAGTATTTAAATCATTAAATTCAGTTATTTGATCAATCGCCTTATCTGTTAACTGATCACTAGTAATTAGATAAGGAGTGACATGCGACATTCTCTGGCAGAATAGATCTTGTTGTTTTGATAGAATGGAATTTAGCTCTAATGCCTCTTTGATGAATTCATCGATAGTAGGGACATCTTTATATTTCGCCATGGCTTCTTGCAACCGTTAGATTTACATGTTCTTTGTAGAGATGTCTGCTTCATGGCTCATCTTTAGTACCTCCATTTTCTATTGTAATTGGGCTATTTATTCAACGACTTGCTTGTTCACATTAGCTTTCTGAATTTCAAATTGTTGCTCTAACTGCACTATATTTTCTTCCCTTTCCCTTAACAAAATAGATACTTCAATGGCTTTATCCATGGTGGTAGTAGCATATGCCCCTGTAAATTGCGACAGTTTGGTCAAATTTTCAGCTGGATTGGAAGGAATATCCCTCCAGACTATATCCATTGGCTCATTCCCTCGTGGGATCTCAGGTGTTTCCACTCTCCTTCTTTTCATTTTTCTTCTGACTACCGCCTTATGTAGTGGGTTGTAGAATACATCTAAAGGAGGTATTTTAGTAACCTTCAGGATAATTTCAGATGTCGGCAATAAACAAATGATTTTTGTATTCTGTGAACTTGTCCCTTGCTCCTCCATTGGCTCAAACTCTGAAGTTTTATGAGTTTGCAGTGGAGTATGATACTTTGTGGTTTCCTAGACATTTGTTGTCTTAGGTGTATCTTGTAGATTTTTATTAAATTGGTCCCATTCCTGCTCCAAATCACTGCTTTTGCCTTTGGGACCAGTGTCCTTAGTTAGGTCACTTATGACCTGTTTTTCGGCTAACCTTCCGCTGGATTCTGTTGTATTCTTTGTTTCATGTGTCTTGGGAGTATCTTGGGTTGTATTTACCTGAGATTCTATACAATAATTTGGTCCTTCGTTGTTAATAGTTACACTGGACGTAGGTTTGTCATTAGCTCTTAACAAATGCAATGGGATTGTTTCGAGTCATTGACTTCCGAATTCTTGAAACTTTTCAAAACCATTAGGGTTCAAATTTTCCTTCGCCCAATCGAATGCTTGTTCGAATGATTCAGTTGATTGTAAAAGATATTCAGAATCATTAGCTTCATGGTTAAAGGGTTTGATCTTTACAGCAGTAGTAATAATGTGTGCTATCTTCTCTGGTTCAAATTGCCTCTTTGGTAAAGTATGGAGTTTGAGGTTGTCTAGGCTTAGTAACTCTTTTTTTGCATGGTTGAAGTTTTCCAATGAAAAAAAATCACACTGGATGGGAATGGGTGGTCATAATGATCTTTTTTATCTTTCAAAGTCTTGGTTAAGCCCTTTCCCACAGTCTGGTGAGCTATTTCTCTTGCTAATAGCTTGTCAGAGACATACAAAGGGAGTACACGCGGGTCTGATGTATTGCCATAAACTCTGATATATGTAAACCATTGTTCAGCAAAATACGTCCCTACTATGAGAAGGTCTGTAGTGGTTTCCTTGGAAAATCTGGGGGCTTTCTTATAAAAAATGAGTCGATGTAATGGTAAAATAACACCATGGCATATTTTATAAAAATGGGGTATAACATGGGATTCCCACATATGTTTGTGACTGAGATGGATGGGGTAGGGGTCTTGCAAAGTCCATTTCCAGGCCATGATTGGAAACTCAGTACGGAAACATATGGCATCCATGATATAGGCACTCAAATAAAATGGAGGAAGGTTCTCTGTGGAGGTGGATCTCTTTTGACGACATTTAGAAATAGCAGTAGCTAGGTTATCGGATAGGATGGTGGGCCAATTCATTATGTGAGAATTGACACATGCATATATTAAAGGGACCCATTCTATAGAGAACTTGGTATTATAGGCAATCCATATAATCTATATAACATAGAAGCTGCATAGTTACGGGGATTTGCTAAAGAAGCTACGGGGTACATACCCGTCTTATCATATTTGAATCTGTTCTCTAGGACTCTCCAACCCTGAATCATCTTAAAGTGCTCTTCATTCTGCTTTGCGAACTTGGCCTGGAATGATTTGTCATATATGTCCTGAGGGTCAGGAGGATGATACATTTGTTTCAGGTCTTCAACTTTGAACGATCCTATCTGTTCCATCTTGGAGTTTTTGAATTGTCTGTCTTCACTACTAAGATTTTCCACCACCCATCTAACCATATCTATATATAGGAGTATCTTGCCTCTTGCTCCTATTCTGTGAAGAAAAAAGCAAGTGGCATCTTTGAATTGAACTCCCGAAGGTTTTATTGAGTCTGTTGTTGTCTTGGTGACAGTAACTTTAGGCCACTCATCTTCAAGTCTGTTGTATATGACATCCCATGCCGTCACTCCTCCATCAACACTGCAAATTGTTTCATCGAATATGGGTGACATCTCTGAAATGCTCTTCTTCTTCTGCTTTTGCGTTACCTTTCGTAATGACATCTCTTTTGAATCTTGCCTGAAACGAAAGAGATATATCAGTGCACACAATAGAGGGTAATTAAGGTTGAGAGCTCTTTGAAATGACTTTGAATCGTGGGATTTAATGAGATTTCTGTGTTAACTAGCCATAACTTGAAAACATCAATTCCTCTCCTCGAGCTGCTAAACATTAATTACTCCGTCAAACCACTTAATATTTCATTAAAACTTAGTAACTTCCCATGCTTCACACCTTATTTTCATATTGCAACTTCTAAATGTTGCAATATAGCATTGCCCGGAGATAATGGAAATGCGATTGCGAAAATCACATTTCACAAATTTTTTAAGGGGTGACACAATGACATGCTTTATTAATTTGTGACTTGCGAAGTGCAATCGCATGTCCTTAAAGTGTTGTGATCGGAAAATCACAATGGGGGCTTTATCGCATATAGCATTTCAGGATTTTCTTTAAGATGTTTATAATTGTCACATAAAAATTTGCGAAATGTGATCTGCGATAAAGGTTCTAAGCCTGGGTTGTATTCTAAAGGTTTTTAAGGAAATTTGTAGAGTTAGCATTTATTTTCAAAGGATAAAAATTTAAAAGGGTCCTCATTTATATGTCAAATATTAACTATTACTTTGTATAAATGGGGGGGTTGTTACATAGTACAACAACTCGCGATTCACTTGGGAGAACCAGCTATCTCTTATTGGTCTTTTGAAATTTCTAAAACTTCCAAAATTAGAAGAGTTATAGGAATAATAATTACATGAGTTATAAACTAAAGAACATTTCTCTGAAATCATAATCACTCACTCAATTTATTTACTTAACTACTTTACTCTTGTAGTGATAAAAATACAAATGTTTGCATCAGTCAATACTAAGATTTAAAGAGATATAGTAGGTGTTTCTACATATTAGTTTTTATTGTTTACTCATTTATCACAGATAGAGCCTCTGCTGCCAGTAGGCGTTCATAGCCTCAGCAGTGTTATCTTTTAACCAACAATGATTCATTGTCCCATCCTAAGCAATTTTTAGAATTCAAAATGATATTCATTTGCTTTCTTTCTCATTTGGACCTTTTTTTTCCTTTCATGTAATTTTTCTTTTCAAGTTTCTTAAAAGACATTGTCTAGGCTTGGTAACACAATAATGAAAATGCCATTCATTTGTTGTAACTAAACTGAACAAGCTGGCTCTTGATGAGACCCCTTGTCCTTTGATTGATTAGATAATTGGCTATTACCCTATTTTGATAGGCAGTTTTGGTAATATTAGTTTAATTATTCCCCTATGATCATGGTAAACAAGCTCATAATGAGACTTATTATCTTTTAAGTTTTGCATATTTTAGAGTTACATTCTGAAAAAATAAAATTTTATCAGATGGGGTGAACCATTGGCCCTTTTTAAGAGTTTTGGATGATAATAATAGAGTTTTGAGATACTCATCTATAGAAAGTCCTTACTAGGTTTGAGATTCTTTTCTTGACTGGTAACAAAACATCTATACTTTATAAAGATAAGAGCTTGTTCATAGAATAAAAGTTTTTAGTAAGGTCAAGTTTTTCCAAAGAAATAAGGTTCACTTTGATACTCAAATGCTCTAATTATTTCTTTAACTTTTCCTATTTATAGAAGCGAAAAAACAAAATATTATCGAAGACTTTATTTTGAGAAGCCAAAAGTAAATACTACTTAACCTTTATTTTCCTAAGAATCTTAAAGACACTAATGGTACAAAATTAGAAGAGGTTGTCTTCTAGGAAAAGTGTTTTTTCAGAATTTTCCCATTAACAGGCAAGGAACCTATCCTTCCTGACAAGTCTTGTAAAAGAAATGTTGATGGACCAATTTCCTCAATGATTTGGAATGGCCCAAGCCATAGTCTTTGGAACTTGGTGTGTTTGCCCTTTTCCTCATGTGATTTGTTCCATTTCAAAACTAGATCACCTACTTCAAAGGTTTTATGACTAGCAGAGGTTATATCAAAAGAGGTTTTGACTAACTGCTGATGATGGGAATGGGTAGCTTTAGCTTTTTCTCTTTCTTCTTCAAGCTTAAGGATATGAAATTGTCTTGCTTGAAGAGAAGAGGAAGGATTTTCATTAATAAATTACACTAGGGCAAGAGATGGGATTGCTATGTTTGTGGGGAGAACTGCTTCTTTTCCATAAACTAAAGCAAAAGGAGAAGAACCGATTGAGGCCTTCTGTGTTATTCTATCCGCCCAAAGAGAAAATGTCAATGCTTTGTGCCAATTCCTATGATTTTGGTTTATAGTCCTCTTGATAATTCTGATAAGGTTTTTGTTTGTTGATTCGGCTAATCCATTACCTTGTGGATAATCGTTGGCTGAATACTTCAATTTGAAACCTCTTTGTAAGGCAAATTCTACCATAGTATTTCTAGAAAAATAAGGTGCATTATCAAACATTAATGTTGTGAGTAAGCCAAACCTGGTGATTATGTACTGATTAATAAAGTCTGTAATACTTTTGGTGTTAACTACCTTTAGTGGGATAGCTTCTACCCATTTTGTGAAATAGTTAGTCGTTGTAAGGATGTACTTGTGTTGCTTGGAAGAGTTAGGAACAATCTAACCAATTATATATAATCTCCATTGTTCCAAAGGTTGTTGGATACTCACTGGCTGTAAAGGGAATGTTGGTTTCTTTTCTCTTCTAGTTGTAGTCTGACAAGTTTTGCATTTCCTTGCATAGTCATGTGCATCCTTAAATAGTGTTGGCCAATAATAACCTGCATGTAGGATTTTGTGAGCTGTGGTGTTTCCTCCGAAATGACTTCCAACTGGTCCATCATGTAACTCCTACATAACCTTTTCAGCTTCAGGTTTTTCTAAGCATCTTAATAATATTGAATCATATTTTTTTTCTAAATAATACATCACCAATTAATTCATATTGATTTGATTTCAACCTTAAAGCACACTTTGTTTTGTAATTGAGATGCATAGGAGCATATCCATTCTTTAAATAAAACTTCAAATCAACATACTGTGATTGTGCATCGTTGAGGCTTACCTTTGATATTTGCACCTCATTACCTTGGTCTTCTTCTGTTGATAAGTGGGAAGCTCCAGTTAGAATCCTACAAAAACCTTGGCCCCTAACAATTTTAGCTGGTTAGATTTCTACATTGTACTCTTGAAGTGAAGTGACCCAATGGACTCTTTTCTCCCCCACTTCTCTTTGAATCAATAATTGTCTCACTACAGGGTAAGGTACTACTATTTTTGTATGAGTTTTGAGGAGAAAAGGTCTGAAATGTTTCAAGGTTTTAAAGACAACAAAAGCTTGTTTCTCAATAGTTGAGTAGTTTAACTCGAAACCTTACAAATTGGAACTGCAAAAAAGAGATAGGTGCCTCGATTTTTTGATCGTTAAGTTGTGTTAAAACTGTTGCATATGATGTATCACATGAAAATGTGTACAACACAAAAGGTTTTAGAAAGTCTAGAGTTGTTAAAGAAGGAGCATTGATGATGGTTTTTTTTACTAACTCAAATGACTCTCTTTCATCTTTACCTCATTTAAACATTGCATTCTTTATTATCATTGATTGAAGGGGTAGAACAATCTATGAAAAATATGAAACAAATCTTTTTACAAAATTGATCTGGCCTAGGAATGATTGCATGGTCTTTTTGTTATGTGGGAGAGGAATCTTTTCAATTTGTTGGATTCTATCGGGATCAATATAAATTCCTTTCTTGGACACTATGAATCCGAGGAGTTTTCCTTCTGCTAAAGCAAAGTATGACTTTTTGGGATTTAGAGAAATGCCATATTTCTTGCATCTTTCAAAAATATGCTTTAGGTCATTCAAATGATTGTTGTTGTTCCTATAGTAGACTTTGATGTCATCTAGGTAAATAACAACTGATTTATTAATTAGACCTTTGAAAGCAATATCCATGGCGCGTTGAAATGTAGCACCCGCATTGATGAGTCCAAAAGGCATCTTCTCATAAGCATATGTCCCTCACTTGGTCCTGAATGTTATTTTCAATCTGTCATCTTGATGTACAAGAATCTGATTGTATTCTTAAAATCCATCTAGAAAATACGTTAACTCAGAACCTGCAAGTGATTGCAATATTTGCTCCATGGTAGGCAAAGGAAAGTTATCATTTTGACAAGCTCTATTCAGGTTTCTAAAATCAATACAAATCCTAATATCTCCATTCTTTTCTTGACAGGAACCATATTTGATACCCATTTTGAGTGTCTAACAGGAAAGATTATCTTTGCTTTCAGAAGTTTGTTTAATTCAGATTTGATTTGACTCTCAAGGTTTGGATGAATCTTTCTAAGCTTCTGTTGAATTGGTTTCTCATTAGAGGTCATCGGTATAATATGTTGAATTACAAAGGTATTATAGGTCTTGAGATCTAAATAATCCCAGGCAAAGGCACCTTTATATGTTTTCAACAACTTGATGAATGATATCCTTTCCTCATATGATAAACCAAGACCTAGGTTGACATTTTTAGGTTTTTCAGATGTGCCTAGGTTTACCACTTCAAACCTCAAAGTAGAACTATGAGTCTTGGAGTTGGTAGTCTTTTTAAATATGTCTTTCAAATCATAAAGATTTTCCATTTTGACTACAGACTATGGAATGGGATTTTGATCTTGTTTATGGTTGATTTGCAAGTCATGTTCATGTTCATCTATGATTTATTCCTCATAAGATCCTTTTGATGTAAGGAAATCGATTATATCGACATCATTATTAAACACTCTCCAATTTGTTACATTATCAGGGATGGATGGTCTAAAAACTAACTCTATAGAAAATCTATCTAGACTAAATTCCTATGAAGGTATAAGCTTGGATGCTACATTGGCAAGTAAATCAACGCTTGTATTTTGTAATCTGGGGACTGAAGAAATGTTAAAAGCGATGAAATGAGAAGTAAGATTCTGGGCTAAAGATTGATAATGTTTGAAATGCTCAGACACAATGGATTGTGTTTCTTACCTGTTTAATGACTATTTTAGAGTCTCCATATACTTGCAAATACTTGACATCAAGGCCAATGGCTTTGTACAACCCTTGAATCAATGCTTCATATTCTACAATATTGTTAGTGCATTGAAATTCAAGCCTGCAAGCTAACATGGTCTTCTCTCCTTGCAGGTTTATTAAGATACATCCAACACCTGCACGGTCTTCAGACTTGGAACCATCAAAATAAAGAGTCCAAAATAATGAATTATCTACAAGTTTATCAACTACATCTATGCACTTGGAAGTATCTGTTTGTGAAAATTTTTCTACCTAAGATGCTACAACATTATCCGGAAAGGGAGATCTTTGTGCATTAAAGGATCCCAAGAATGACTCAGCTCAGTAGTTTCCGATGATATTATTGGTGAAAGCTACTGGCTCATTGCTCCCCTCAAGATCAGTCACTGTGTACTTCATGAATTTCTCACGGTCTACTCTGATTTGGTTAGGCTTACCATTGTGTGGCAACCACACATGAGACCAATCAGTTGCAAAGTATCCGTGTAACTTTTCATACCAATCCCTACTTAGAATTAACCCATAAAATTCACAGATATCAGTCACTAGAGTATCGATTATCTATGAAACTTTTGGATTAGAGGAAAGCCTGATTGAAGCTGATATCATTTCTCCAAGTACCTCCACTTTTGTCCTATCCAATTGAACTATGTGTACAATTGATTTTTGAGGTGTGATATTAATTTTGTGCACACAGTCCTTGGCATAATATTTGAAGAGGCCCCTGAATCAACAAGGCAATTATGGATGTTTCAATTAAAAATCTCATAAGTAAGAAGAAATGGAGGTGTATGAGAAATATATCTATCACTTATCAAAACTAGATTTGTGGGATTTACTTTATTTGAAAATGAGGGAGGCTTTCCCATATCATAAGCAGCTTGAGTGACTACAGCGGATGGTAAAGGAGCTACAAGAACTGCTTTTAACTCTCTAAGTAAGATTTTTTGTTGTTGTTTGAGTTTAGTCAGTTCATGTAATGAAATATTTTCTCTCGTCTTTTTCATATCTTCGACTATATTATATTCCATTGTATTCGAGATTACTAAAGTTTTGGAAGTAGTTGGAGGGTCTCATGGAATAGAATCGGTTTGAGTAGTCTTAGATTTCTTACTTATTGTCTTCTCCTTTACGTGAGTAGCAACTTTCTGTTTCTGATTTGTTGTAGATGTATCAGTAGAGTTTTTACTTCTTGTAGTTACTGGCATAGCTTCAACTTCCTCTTCAGTTGGAAGAATGAAGTCTCACATTCCATTTAACTCAACTTCTTCTTTAGTTTCTGCTTCTTCTTTGGTTGTTGAGTCTTCTTCTGGTTTTTTATCAGATTCAGAATTTGAAATAGTATTTGGTGGCCGAGATGTAGAAGAAGGATTTCTTTTAAATGAGCGAAAAGGTTTCTTGGGAGTAGATGATTCTGCAACTTGTTTCTTGATTTCGACCATTTAATTTGACATGGTCTTTAGCACCTTTTGAAGGCCTTCAAGGTCGAAAGGGTCCTTTGGAGCTTTCTTTTTTGAATCTTCCTTAAATGTTACTTTCTTTGATTTCCTTTCTTCTATTTGTGATCTCTTTTCTAAGGTAATAATTATTCATTCTACAGATAGAGCTTCTTTCATGTTTTCTACAAGGGTAGCCTTATTGGCTCTATCTACAAAAATTGTGATATTATAAGGAAGGGAGGATATGTACCACTCTATTTGTACATCTACTACAGGTTTAAAGGCAGCTGGGATTTTGTTCAATAACTTGTTAAATCTAGAGTTGAAGTCTTTGATCCTTTCGTTTGAACTCGCTAGTAGGTTGGAAAGATCATTGATTAAAGATGTTATAGTCCTGTTACGACCAAATTTTGCAAGAAATATTTCTTCAAATGTATCCCAGTTTCTTATTGAGCCTATTGGGAGGGAAAAGTACTAGTATCATGCAAATCCCTAAAAAGTATAAGGAAATAGTCTGATTACAACATCTTCATGTGCAAATCCATTAAGATTCATGGCTAACATAAAGTTATTTAGATGTTCTTTAGCAGGAACACCAACATCAGGATTATACTTAAGTAACCATTTTTATGGGTTTATTGGAAGGGCATTTGGATTAGCAACTAGTAAAACACCAGGATTTGTCTAAGGTTGAGCGAGTTGATTGGGAAAATGTGAAGGTCGGTCCAAAAGTAGATATTTATGGTGAAGAACTTAGTATTGGATTAGTACTACTAGTATCAGTACTAGTTGAAGAAATGGATGGTTGAGAAGAGGTGGATTGAGTAGAAGTGAATGGGGAAGTGAATGGAGGGAAAGGTGATGTGATCTTGTTGGAATCTTATTCAGATCTTGATGTGGTAACTTTCTTACGTCATGAATGAATGGGAAACTCAAAAGGAGTTACTTTGAGCCTTTCACTTTGTAATCGAGTTAATACACTAGATTCTCATAATACGGAAGTGACACTTTCTTCAGAAGCTTCGGGCTTTTCAGGTTTCTTCGCAGAAATGGATATCTGTTCCAATTTATGTATTAAGGAGTGAACTTCGGGAGACTCGGGAGTGTAATATGAAAAATGTGGTTGTCTTAATACTTCAGGAGACGAGGGAGATGTTATCTACAACTTCAGATTTCTGATTCAAAGATTTTGAACGAGATCTAGAAGAAGTAGAAGTTGTGGAGGGGTATTGACTCTTATGAATGTTTTTCAATTGATCTTTAGATTTATATTCCATTCATAGTCAGATGGCCCTCCTTCTAGCACCAAAATGTTGAAGCCTCAGATTTCTGTTGCTCCAACATGGGGGATAACCACCCGGTCCGGACCTTAAAGGCAACTTCTTTTCCATTTGGTATGGTGGCTCCGACTGGAGATGATGGGACCAGTTTCCCAATGTGGGTTTTAAAATGATGGTGAGTGGTTCTCAAGCGATTGCAATAAGAATAATGATAACTAAATGACCTATTTTAGCATGCAAATCTCTAGCTAACTTAATCTAATATAAATCTGAGGTATTCTGTGCGATATGCGATCTAAAAAGATATATGTTTGGTATGTGATAATAAAGATTATTCACGTATTAAACAAAGATGATAACATGTACAGATAATTTCTTTGACTAAATAGTTAGTCACATAAATGTATAAACTATATCGCATATATTTAATGATCATATATGAAAATGAATACTTTCAGCTATGCATCATATAGTAGTGCAATTAACACATAACAGAAAGAAAATATTCCATATATAATTCATGAAAACGAAATGTTATCGCTAATATAACAAAACAAAACTGATCATACAAGATTAAAGTACCATATGTGTGAGATTCTGCTCATTTAACTAGTGACATAGATCAACTCATTTCTTCATATCAAATTATTCTCCAAGCATACAATAGTGCATCAACAAAGGGAAATAGTTTGATATTCAAAAGTAATGACCATGTTCCATAATTTCATCAAGGCATTCACAAACTTACAAAAGTGCATTCTTTGCAAATGTTTTTGATAAAATTGTGGACCCTTCTCTAAATGGATGAGAAGGGTATAAATAATATCTAACTAAAGTTCAAAAATAGATTATACAAAATATCTGAGGAGGTTTCAAACAACCTTCCTCTTAACTAGCAACAAACTCTAAAAATAAAAATGATTTGATGAGCAGAGGTTATAAAGATGTCATGTTGTCTTCCAGCTTCTCCTTTAGGTCTCGGACATTGGTTTCACTTGAGGAGGTGCCCCAACTTGTGTTCTGACCTGTCCTGCGAAGATGGCATCTGTGAGAGGTGGCAACATCCTTTGAGTTGAATGGAGTGAACAATTGAGCGTCATAATTTGGCTGTGAGGTTTGACAAGGGATTGCCAATATGCCTCGTAGTCAGTTTTTCATAATTTTGTGATTGCTTCCCTTTGGGTTTTCATCTTTGACTTCCAGTTTTTATCCAAGTCATTCAAAACTGGCAGCGACTTTGGGTTACCTTCTTTCATCAAGTTGGTAGTGTGCAAAGTATGATTTACTGCCTTTACTATATTCTTTGCCACTCATTCTGCGCTTGCTACTGCCAATTCAGCCTGCTTGATCCACGCATCCCAATCTATGAATAAAATGTCCTTATGTGTCTATTAAATATCGGGCATATTAGTGCTCCTTCCCTCTTCAGTTTCTTTCCATTCAATATATTTAGAGATGTTAGTATTCAAACCATTAAATTCAGTTCTCTGATCAATCGCCTTATCTATTAACTAATCACTGGTAATCAGATAAGGAGTGACATGCGACATTCTCTGGCAGAATAGATCTTGTTGTTTTGATAGAATGGAATTCAACTCTAATGCCTCTTTGATGAATTTGTTGACAATAGGGACATATTTATATTTCACCATTGCTTCTTGCAACTATTTGCATGTTATTTGCAGAGATGTCTGCTTCATGGTTTATCTTTAGTACCTCCATATTATTTTGTAATTGGGCTATTTGTTCAGTGACTTGCTTGTTCACATTTGCTTTCTCAATTTCAAGTTGCTGCTCAAGTTGTGCTATCTTTTCTTCCCTTTCCCTCAACAAAATAGATACTTCAGTGGCTTTATCCATGGTGGCAGTAGCATATGCCCCTATAAATTGCGATAGGCTGGTCAAATTTTCAGCTAGATTAGAAGGAATATCCCTCCAGACTATATCCATCGGCTCATTCCCTGGTGGGATCGCGGGTGTTTCCACTCTCCTTCTTTTCCTATGTCTTCTTACTACAGCCTTATGCAGTGGGCTGTAGAATACATCTAAAGGAAGTATTTCATTAACATTCAGGATAATTTCAAATGTTGACAATGCAAGAAGGATTTCTGTATTCTGCGAACCTGTCCCTTGCTCATCCATTGGCTCAGACTCTGAAGTCTTTTGAGTTTAAAGTGGAGTATGATACTCTATGGTCTCCTGGACATCTGTTGCCTTAGGAGTATCTTGTAGCTTTTTATTAAATTGGTTCCATTCCTGCTCCAAATCATTTATTTTGCCTTCGAGACCAGTATCCTTAGTTAGGTCACTCATGACCTGTTTTTCAGTTGAACTTCTACTGGATTCCGTTGTATTCTATGTTTCTTCTGTCTTGGGAATATCTTGGGCTGTAATTACCTGAGATTCTATACGAGAATTCGGTCCTTTGTTGTTAATCGTTACACTAGGCGTAGGTTTGTCATCATCTCTTAACAAATGCAATGGGATTGTTTCAAGTCTTTGACTTCTGAATTCCTAAAACTTTTCAAAATCATCAGGATTCAAATTTTCCTTCACCCAATCGAATGCTTGTTCGAATGATTCAGCTGATTGTAAAAGATCTTCATAATCATTAGCTTCATGGTTAAAGGGTTTGATCTTTACTGCAGTAGTAATACTGTGTGCTATCTTCTCTGGGTCAAATTGCCTCTTTGGCAGAGTATGGAGTCTGAGGCTTTCTAGGCTTAGTAACTCTTTGTTTGCATGGTTGAAGTTTGCCAACAAAAAAGAACAACACTGGATGGGAAAGGGTGGCCATAATGATTTTTTGTTATCTTTCAAGGTCTTGGTTAACCTCTTTCCCACAGTCTGGTGAGCTATTTCTCTTGTTAATAGCTTGTCGAAGACATACAAAGGGAGTACATGCGGGTCTGTTGTACTGCCATAAACTCTGATATATGTAAACCATTGTTCAAAAAAATACTTGCCTACTACGAGAAGGTCTGTAGTGGCTTCCTTGGAAAATCTGGGGGCTTTCTTATAAAAAATGATTTGATGTAATGGTAAAATAACACCATAGCATATTTTATAAAAATAGGGTATAAAATAGGATTCCCACATCCGTTTGTGACTGAGATGGATGGGGTAGGGGTCTTGCAAAGTCCATTTCCAACACATGATTGGAAACTTAGTACAGAAATAGATGGCATCCATGATATAGGCACTCAAATAAAACGGAGGAAGGTTCACTATGGAGGTCGATCTTTTTTGACTATATTTAGAAATAGCAGTAGCTAGGTTATCAGATAGGATGGTGGCCCAATTCATTATGTGAAAATTGACACATGCATCTATTAAAGGGACCCATTATATAGAGAACTTGGTATTATTAGGCAATCCATATAATCTACATAACATAGAAGCTGCATAGTTATGGGGATTTTCTAAAGAAGCTACGGGGTACATACCCGTCTTATCATATTTGAATTTGTTCTCTAGGACTCTCCAGCCCTGAATCATCTTGAAGGGCTCTTCATTCTGCTTTGCGAACTTGGCCAGGAATGATTTGTCATATATGTGTTGAGGGTCAGGAAGATGATACATTTGTTTCAGGTCTTTAGCTTTGAATGATCCCATCAATTCCATCTTGGAGTTTTTGAATTGTCTGTCTTCAATACTAAGATTTTCCACCACCCACCTAACCATATCTGTATATAGGAGTATCTTGGCTCTTGCTCCTATTTTGTGAAGAAAAGAGCAAGCGACACTTTGAATTGAACTCCCAAACTTTTTATTGAGTCTGTTGTTGCCTTAGTGACAGTAATTTTAGGCCACTCATCTTCAATTATGTTGTATATGACTTCCCATGCTGTCGCTCCTCCATCAGCACTACAAACTGTATCAGCGAATATGGGCGACATCTCGGAAACCTTAGACTCTAAAATGCTCTTCTTCTTCTTCTGATTTTGCATTACCTTTCGTAATGACATCTCTTTTGAAGCTTGCCTGAAACGAAAGAGATATATCAACGCACACAATAGAGGGTAATTAAGGTTGAGAGCTCTTTGAAATGACTTTGAATTGTGGGAATATTTTGAATGATATTTCTGTGTTAACTAGCCATAACTTGAAAACATCAATTCCTCTCCTCGAGCTGCTAAACATTAATTACTCTGTCAAACCACTTAATATTTCATTAAAACTTAGTAGCTTCCCACGCTTCACATCCTATTTGCGCATCACAACTTCCAAATGTTGCAATATAGTGTTGCCCGGAGATAATGCGAAATGCGATTGCAAAAATCACAATATCGCATTTCGCAATTGTTTTAAGGGGTGACACAATGTCATGCTTTATTAATTTGCGACTTGCGAAGTGCGAACGCGTGTTCTTAAAGAGTTGTGATTGGAAAATCGCAGCAGGGACTTTATCGCATATCACATTTCGGGATTTTTTTTAAGATGTTTATAATTGTTACATAAAAATTTGTGAAATGAGATTTGCGATAAGGTTCTAAGCCTCGTTGTATTCTAAAGGTTTTTAAGGAAATTTGTAGAGTTAGCATTTATTTTCAAAGGCTAAAAATTTAAAAGGGTCCCCATTTATATGTCAAATATTAACTATTAATTCTTATAAATGGGGGGTTGTTACATAGTACAACACAATCTTAGTATTAAGGGAAGAGGGTAGCCAATAATAGTGCCAAATTTGGGCTATTTGTTGGAAAGGTGTGAGGATAAATGTAGTTCGCTCACAAAACCAACCTACATCTTGTCTCGAGAGTCCTTTTCGTCTCCCATTGTTGGTTTGGAAAAATATTATGCAAGGTAAAATAAAATATTAAAAGTTACCTGAAGGGTAGTTTAAAAGTAGAACCGTCACAAAAATAAATAAATAAATAAATAATAAAATAATATCTATCTATATATATATATAATAATATATATATATATATATATTATATATATATATATATATATATATAATATATATATATATATATATAATTAAATAATTAAATAATATTTAAATAAAGAAATTGATGGGTAGGGAGACCTGTCAAATTTAACCATTGGCTACTCCCTTCAACTGATCAAACAAGTCATCAATAATGGACAAAGGGTAGTTGTTCTTAATTGCCACCTTATTCAACTGTTTGTAATCAATACACACTCGAGAGTACCATCCTTATTCTTCACAAACAACACTTGTGCACCCTAAGGCGACACACTTAGCCTTATGTATCCCTTTTCCAACATTTCCTTCAATTGCAACTTCAACTCCATTAACTTTGGAGTTATCATCCTGTAAGGTGCCTTTGATGTAGGTGCTGCTCCTGGTACCAACTCAATAGAAAAGTCCACTTCCTTGTGAGACGACAATTCTGAAATCTCTGTTGGGAACACACCCTGAAATTGTTGTAAAACTGGGTGTCTATTGAAGACCTTTGCATCCTCAACATCCTTACCTTTATCACTGGAAATATGCACTACAAATGATACACACCCTTTCCTGTGACTATGCTTTTCCTGCATAGTTGTAACCGTTCTATCTGATGTTGCCTTCTTCTTACCTTGAACAAGCATAAATACTCATGAAAATATAAGAGGAATAGAGCTCATATTAACATATGAAAATCCAAACAAGTCAGGGACTTCCACATACCACCTGACCATAGATTGGGTTGAACCAAAATCTCTCTTTCAACCAATCACCCCTGTGTCAAATGTGGGATCTCATGGAAATAACCAACCAAAACCAAACTAAAGCTTCCAGAGACCAAACCACCTCAACCCTCAACAAGTGATTCCACCTCACGGTCGGACATCACTAACCATCACCAGATTGGTCTCTACCCAAGTTGTTTAGGGCTCCAAAGAATTTTTTCCAACCCAGCTCCAGGACTAGTAACTCAACCCATAGTTTTCGCAAGGTTCCAGAGCGTTTGTCCAACTAAGGCTTTAGGAATAGTAACTTAACCCACCAAAGGCTCCAAAGTGTTTGTCCAACCAAAGCTTCCATGACTAGTAACTCAACCCAAGTTGTTCCAGGGCTTCCAAAGCGTTTGTCCAAACAAGGTTCCAGGAACTAATAACTCAACCCACAACCATAAGGAACATAAGCACCACACATAAAATAAATGGGAAAACCCACAACACCATGGTTATCTAGGAAATGGAAAGACTAGGCAAAACCACTATCAATCTAGGCAATCCTCCATGCCAATAACAGATCACAACCAAATAATCGCATGCATGTGTCATGCATATGAAAACTAGCAAGGAAATCATACATGTAACTCGATACCTGCAAAGCAAACTCGTTGTAGTTGCCGATCCCATTGTCGTCTTGCGCTTTTCTACTTTTCCTTTTCCCTCTTTCTCCAAATCCAAAAATATGCCACAACGCTCCCAGAAACTCTAAGTGTGTAAGAGTATGAGAGAGAGAGAATAGAATGAGAGTGCCAAAGACTGAATTGACAAAAGTTGTGAACTGATTCTCAGAAGCCTTTTTATCATTGAGGCCTCTATTTTCTTCATTTTTCCTCTATTTTTCCTTCAGTTTTTCTCACATGCAATTTTGTGACCTTTCACCTTCCTTTTCTCCTATTTTCCATTATTTCATAAATAAAATGCCAATTAATGCCTCTTTGACTTTGCCAGTGCCTTTGCCAATTTCCATAGGAATCCTCATCACTATGTTTTTCCCAACATTCAACTTTGTCTTCTTTTGCCTTTATTAACTTTATTACATGGATTTTTAACAGGGGGTTGTTACATAGGGAAAATGGACTAGTAGCATAAACTCGAAATTTTCTATTTGTTTGTATTATTCCTAATCTATTGAATTGATAAAAAAAACTAACAAAGAGGCTTACATAGAAAACATTACATAAACTGGAAGACATTGTCACATTGGAAAATAAAATATTAGCTTGGCTCATAGCATGAGCCATGAATCCCTTCATTTAGATGAATTATGTGTCTAGTATGGGGGCAGAGGATCACCATTGGTGTTTAATGAGGGATATATGCTTGTGGTTCACTTAGTTAGAAGAGAGATCTTCATGTTGATGTGTAATCCATTTTTTCTAGGAGCTCGTCCATGCAAAGAATAATTTCTTGTTGAGTGCCAGTTCTGTTTGTGAGAACTCTCCCAATAGAGTTTTAATGTGCCAATACAAGTTGACAGTTTGCATATAATCAAATGCTTTCGTTCTAATGGAATTTCCAACATCAAGGATCCAATCTCTCGTCTCCCTCTCCACGTGTAGCTGAAATGATTCCACGAGCTTGTCTAACTTGCTCCTAGACATCAGATATTGCCCTTTGGACAACTTTTAGGATAATATCCTTGTATTTGTCCATGGCTGCCTTGGAAAATGATTGGGCACACGTGCCTCTCAAGGTTGGAGGATTGAAGCCAAAGAGGGTAGAGCCCCAAGTTTGCCTCTTTAGCCTCGATGGGAGGGTTCAACAAGACGACACCTCACCATAGTGGTGAAGGAGACAATGTCAAATGAGATTGAAGATGGAGAAACGAGCATATGGATATGGGTGCAAGTAGGAGAAAACAATGGAGAATCGGGTGAGGGGTGAGGACACTAGAACATGGGATATAAATAGGAAGGGTTATGTTGAAAATAGCAACAAGAAATGTTAAAAATAGAATCTAGAAATTCCAATTTAATTTGTCCTTGAATTAAATTGTGAATTAAAAATTGTAATTATTTTCTCATAACAACTTGAATAGTTGAATAAGTTAAGTTGACTTAGTTAACTTTGGAATTTCGAGTTGGAAGTCTATCTGAAGTTATGTAAGTGTGATCCTTAGGTCCAATATGAGTTTATTTATGAGTTGTAATTAGATAACTCAGTTTATTGAGTTATGGTCAGTTAAATTAGTTCTAAATGTTTGTGGAACTAATAGAGGATTAACAGTCAGTTAGTGCATTGGTGCATCCACAAGTTCTACTCCAGTTAATTGAAGACCCCCTCATAAAAAACTCACGCATGTCAGTTCAGAGAAAGACCCAGTTGAGATTAGAGTGCAAGGATAATGTACTATCAATTGTATGATTTTTTGAGTTGTAATTATCATGCATGCAATCAGAGAAGGACCTAACCTTGGATTGCACAGTTATGGATGAGGAGTTTCCCTTTAAATATGGGCTAATTCTCTCAAGAATTGTGAAAATAATTAGAAGCTTGGAGGCTTGGAAATTTGGCCAAGTATTGACCAAAGGAAGTCATCAGGCGGATGATAGGAAATACTTGTGCAATATAAGCTCAAGGTTGGGTAGAGCATATTGTATTCATCCAAATTCTTTGACCAAGGGTGAAAGGAAATAGGGGTTTGGAGAGCTGCAGAATAGGCCTAGAGTTTGGCTTGAGCTAGCTTGTGAGTTGAGAGTTTATTATACTTGTGCAAGGATTCTTCTTGTGAGAACAAGCATTGTATTTTCATCTTGGATTTTTGATTAATGCAATATAGATAGTAGGGGTTTTTAGTTGTGGCTTTCCCCGGATACATATTGTGTTATGTGCCATTGTCGATTACTGTTTTCATTAATCTTTATGGGATTCCATTGTAAAGAGTAGAGTAGATTCTTATCTTGTCTTTTAGGAAATTACATGAGTTGTGAATCTACAGGAAAATCTACATGGTATCAAAGATGAAGACAATATAGAAGAGAAGAATTCGAATTTGTCCTTGTAGATTGATGGAGCTCTAGTTTAGGGCAGATCCAGAAGACCCTATGTGAAAACTTCTTAATGGAGATGAAGGTTGCTATTGGGTAGATTGAGGAGCAAGAATTTTATGGGCGGTGAGTTTGCAGAGAAGATCTGAATTTTTTTGTTAAAAAATTTCAGAAACAAATACCAAATCTTAATTCCTTGGGAAAAAATACCCAAATTCAAAAAAAAATCGTCTGAATCGAAGTTCGGATGAAGGAGATATTGCCTTTTTTTTTTATCAAAAAATTTCATGATGACGGGATAGATGAAAGAAATTGGTGTACGAGCCAAGAACCTATATGCTCTTGAGGTACACAATGCATGCAAAGCCTTGAGGAGCAAGGAAAAGGTTAGAGACTTGGTGGTTGAGAGGGAGAGTAAATTACCTCTCAACATGCAGCCTCATAAGCAGTCTCAGAGAATTGTGGAGTAGCCACAATTGGAGAAGTAGAGAGGAGACTGAATGGAGGCATCCACTCATGCAGAGACCTCCAGTAGGGGGAAATTTCGAGCCAGGTGGACAAAGGGAGCACATGAAATCATACCTTTAGGTGAGAGGTGGGGTGATGTGAAGGGATAGTCCCAAGAGGGCTGAAATTGGGTAGGGTCCATTGAGAGGTTTTATCTCATGGATCGTAACTTGCTATAGGATCCCAAAGTACATAGTAGTGGGAGGAATCAGTGGCAATTGATGCAGTAAGAGATCAAAGTGGCAGAGGCTTGAGTAGTCAGATACTGAAGAGCGCAAAGAAGGGTTGACAATAGGGTAGAAATGTAGAGTCAATAGAAGCGCAAAGTTTTTAGTCGATAGAGGCAATAACAAATAGAGACTTTGATGACAGATGCATCATACTGATTTAGGTTGGGTGTTTTTTTTTTTTGTTTATGGAGTTGTTGGAGCAACGACAGTAGAGAGAAGTGTTGCATGCAAAACATTCCAAAGGTTCATGATCGAGATTGAGTTGAATTCCTTTCTTGTTGATAGGGAGTGTTGAAAATAGCAACAAGAAATGTTAAAAATAGAATCCAAAAATTCCAATTTAATTTGTCCTTGAATGAAATTGTGAATAATTCTTTTCTCATAGCAACTTGTAATAGTTAACTAAGTTAAGTTGACTTAATTAACTTAGGAATTTCGAGTTGGAAGTCTATCTGAAGTTATGTGAGTGTGATCCCCAAGTTTTATGGGTCTAAGATGAGTTTATTTATGAGTTGTAATTAGATAACTCAGTTTACTGAGTTATGGTTAGTTAAATTAGTTCTAATTGTTTATGGAACTAATAGAGGATTAGCGGTCAGTTGGTGCATTAGTGCATCCGCAAGTGTTACTCTAGTTAAATGAATATTCCCTCATCAAAATCTCATTCATTATAGTTCAGAGAAAGACCCAGTTGAGACTAGAGTGCAAGGATAGTGTACTATTAGTTGTATGATTTACTGAGTTGTAAATATCATGCATGCTATCAGAGAAGGACCCAATTTTGGATTGCACAATTATGGATGAGGAGTTTCCCTTTAAATACGAGCTAATTCTCTCAGGAAGTGTGAAAAGAATTAGAAGCTTGGAGGCTTGGAAATTTGGCTAAGTATTGGCCAAAGGAAGTCATCAAGCGGAGGATAGGAAATACTTGTGTAGGTTAAGCTCAAGGTTGAGCAGAGCATATTGTATTCATCCAAATTCTTCGACCAAGGGTGCAAGGAAATAGGGGCTTGGAGAGCTGTAGAATGGGCCTAGAGTTTGGCTTGAGCTAGCTTGTGAGCTAAGAGTTGATTATACTTGTGCAGGGATTCTTCTTGTGAGAACAAGCATTGTATTCTCATCTTGGATTTCTGATTAATGCAATATAGATAGTAGGGGTTTTCAGTTGTATCTTTCCTAGGATACATATTGTGTTATGTTCCATTAATTATCTTCCTCTTGTCGATTATTGTTTTCATTGATCTTTATGGGCTTCCGTTATAAAGAGTAGAGTAGATTCTTGTCTTGTGTTTTAGGAAATTACATGAGTTGTGAATCTACTGGAAAATCTATAGGTTAGGCTAGAATAAAAAGGGGAGCAAGCAAAGGGACCAATTGGCAGCAGGGGAGGGCTCGTAGAAGGGGAAAATAATTAGAGAGCGACATGTGAAATGTATCCCCTCAGATACATCAGGGAAAGAATAAGGATTGAAACCTAATATCCAAATGAACATATAAAGGACAAAGAAGGAAGTAAAAACTATTGCAGAATTGAAAACGAGCTGATGGGAAGGATCATGAAGAAGTCGAACCCGAAAATGAAGGTTCCAAATAGAGGAATAACATTCAAGCATGAAGAGAATCTAGAGTAGTGGAGCTGGCTAGCGATAATTAAAGCCTTTGTTTGTTTGTGCTCCATGAAGCAGTGCTGATGGCCCTAAGTTGTGAATCTTGGGTTAATTCGGCCATGGCTAGTGGCTTATAAATTGATTAGGGTACCTTCTACCCACTATGTTGTGGCCTTCTTCCCATTACTCTCTATAATTATCATGGCCTTGCTTATATTCTACCATAATTTTAGCACTGTTTTCTTGAATGTGAAAGTCACACTTTTGGTGTACCTTCCCAACTCCTCACATGCTTCCTTTTTGTGCTAGTGCAGTAGTCACAAGCTTACCAATTTTGTATCGTTCCTTGTGATGATGGGGTGGCCATGCAGGCTATCAGGTAGAGGCACCTTGCTCCCCTTCATTAATAAGTGTTAACCTCATCACTATCATTGCCTTGTGTGATGGATGGGCACCCCCTATGGGGAGACAACAAAGTTTTTTTGTTGTTGTAAGCAAGTCTGAATCTTTATATTAGCAAAAATATTGTACATAGTTTACATAATAGCTATGGTTTGAGCCCATATGGGGCTTGTTGCCATACATGAGAGAACCAGGAGGCCTCATATGATTCCAAAAGGACTGAGTTACAAACATTATAATTGTCCAAAAAAACAAACTTGGACTGAGCTAAGGAAGACGCCTAGTGGAACTATAAGTCAAAAAACAAAATTTTGTAAGATGAGTTGTCTGAAATTTGTGCATGAGAGCTAGATGAGGGAAAATTAAACAATTTGCTTTCCTTTGAGAGTTGCGGTGTTGCTTGACGCCATGCTAATCTGCCCTTGTTGTGCCACCTCCTCTAGAGGATCCTCAATAATGGGGCAACTGAAACTAAATCTTGAAAGCTACACTTGAGCTTGAGACTGTTGCATTGTAGGAACATGAGCTTGTTCTTGAGGTTGCACTGTAACTTCCATTCGAGCAGAGGGGAAGAGTGAAACATACGAGGTGGAAGGGGAGGCAGTGTTACCGTGAGAGATAGAAGATGAAACAAAGAGTGGGACAAGAGGACAAGATATACTAAGAGTGCAAGATAGTTGATGCAGAGACTAATGAAGTCTGCTTATCTATGCATATTGCCATTGTGACTTTCTGTAGGGCAACATCTTTGTCCCTTTTCTACATCTAGAGGTGTATGGAAAGAAGGTTCCGGAGAGCCCAATTACCATCATTGGAGTGCTTGCGTTCCTAAGCCGCGATTGAGATAACATTATGATGGATGCTCAATGGAATATCATGATCAAAGAACAAGGAGTCTTCATCATAACTTGATTCAAATTTACGAAGGAACAAAATAAAATAAAAATTTAAACAAAAACATAGAGATACAATGAAACAAAACTTCAAATTATAAAAAACGAATGTTGAAAACTGTTTACATGCAGAAAAGAAACAAACAAACTCAAGCAATGGTAGGTTATCTATGAGAAGAGATGTGATGACTACATGCCTTTTGAACCGAGTTACAATGAGGATCTAAGGCCTTTTTATCATAAAGAAACAACGAGAAATCCTAAACATCCAAAAACCTAACCCTAGGGGATGAAGCACAAAAAATTTGTGTGCCTCAATGGGGTTAGTTGGAACGTCAACTTCCCAGGATCGTAATAATACGATCTCTGTTTGGTGCACATGATAGCTGTTAGAAATGTCTATTTGAGGACAACAATTTTCGGTTGCAAACAACCAACATTTCACCCTCGTTTGCCCGTTTCCTCAAAAAAATCTGTTTAGGGCTTCAAAACAGATTCAAAAGTTCAGGACTCGAAAAACTACTAAAAATAAAAAAGTATGCTAGAGAATAGGAAACTGAAAGGAAACAGTGTTGGGGGTCCAAGTGGACTAGGTGGGTGGCCACCAATATCCACATGTATCATAACCTGCAACATGTGGAGGTCTTCCAAGACTATGTTTGTTGCTGCCCCAACTAACATGCCCACATTCATGCACCATGTCGTAAGACGAGAGGATGACAGAAGTAGCATAACTGCAAAGGGAGTAATGGTGGTTCTCTAGGAGGGAGTCGAGGCATATGGATATAAGGCTGCGCAAGAAGGAGTGGGAAATCCCGAAAATTTGCCATCGTCTTGGGAGCAGGAAACAAATTAAATGAGGCATGAGAGCTCTATACTTGAGGATCACACTAGAGATATGAAACATTATATAAGAATACAAAGGGATTGATGGGAGTGCTCGCCAAAGGGGAAGAATTATGGCATGCAGGCACCACTTGTGGTGCGGATGGCTGATAGCATTAAATGCAACCAAGACAATTGCAATTAAACACCCACATATGGGAAGTCGACTAGGAATTATTAATTTAATTCATGCTTGTAAATTAAACTCTACAATCCCATCGTGACTTTATACACACACATACAATTTAACTCAATCATGCATTGAACGATAACTTGGTTAGGGGATCAAAGTTTGGTGTTGACCTTAACTCACCATCATTAAAATTCCTCATTACTCTTATATAAATTATAATCAATGAGCATACATTGTTCACTATCCTCCATATAAATATATATATATATATATATATATATTTGTTAGGAAGTTGTGTTAAAATGTAGAGAAAGAGAGAAAACTACATTAATACATAGATAACTAGTTCAAAAATAGAGGTGTAGATTATTGTGGTTCAAAAATGGAGGTGTAGATTATTCGTATCTTTTTGTTAATCTTGTAACATAAAAAGAAAACAATAGAAACAATATGTAGTGGGACCATTAATTTATTATAGGCTAAATCCACTATTAAATTGTTGTGCTTTTCATTTAGGCACCTAGATCATTGACAAAAGTTGCTATAGAAAGTCGAAAGTGAGTCTTTGATATTACACAACTAAAAATGTATTTCTTTATAATATGAACGAAATGAATGTGTTTTTATTCCTGAGAGTATGATTTCTTTAAAAAAGAAAACTCTAGTGTATTGATATTATGGAGTTTCTCTACCGGAGAAGAAGATTTAAATTTCTTTTTTGTTTTTAAGATAGATGGTTAAAAAGATGATAATATATATATATATATATATATATATATATATATATATATATATATATATAACTCTTTTATGCATGTATATTAAGTTTAATTATTTATTATTTATATTTTTAGTTTCTTTAGTCTTGTTATTATGGTGTAACAAATGCCTGTGGTGGCTAGGTCCCCACAAGACTTACAGTCCATTTTTGGGCGTGGCTATGTACGCTTATTAGAGTTTTGGTGATTAGGTTCTCACAAGTCTCATGATCCATTTTCGGGCGTGGCTACGTATGCTTATTAGAGTTTCTTCATGTTCAAAATGAACGATGAATATTTTTATATAATCTTTTATTTTTTCAATATTTATGTTAATGCAAATTTGAAAATGAAATAAAATTGTATGATCGTAAAAAATTACAAAATATTATAAAATAGATATATTATACGATTATAATATATTATACATATCAAATAAAATATTGTATTGATTTGACAATTAATTAATCATTGTATTAATTAAAAAGACGTTGTCTACTGTGGCCATAATTTTTCCAGGATTGTCTGTTGTGGCTACAATTTTTTCGGGACTTAATAGGTCTTGCTAGAATTCTGTGAGAATTAAAAAAAAAAATGATTGTTGGAGTGTTTGAATCACTTTTTTTATTGTAGAAAACATCATCAAAAACCTCTCAAGCATCCCAAACCCTGAAGTTTGATAATTATAACCCGAATTTCTAAAAAATTCAATTAAATTTTATCAAAATCTTACCAAAATTTCCAAACTAAATTATTACCTCACATTTCCAAAAAAATTATAGCTTCTTTATACTAGTCTAATTAAAAACACCAATCGAAGAAATTATAACTTCTTTATACTAATCTAATTAAAAACACCAATCTCGGAATTAAAAACACCAATCTCGTATTACTACCCAAAACTACCAAACTTCAAAAAAAAAACCCATAAATATACAATTCCACATAGAATTTATGAAGGAACAAAATGAAATAAAAATTTAAACAAAAGCACAAAGATACAATGAAACAAAACTTCAAATTATGAATAACAAATGTTGAAAACTGTTTACATGCAGAAAAGAAACAAACTAACTCAAGCGATGGTAGGTTATCTATGAGAAGAGATGTGATGACTACATGCCTTTTGAATTGAGTTACAATGAAGATCTAAGGCCTTTTTATCATAAAGAAACAACGAGAAACCCTAAACATCCAAAAACCTAACCCTATGGGATGAAGCACCTAAAATTTGTGTGCCTCGATGGGGTTAGTTGGAACGTCAACTTCCCAGGATTGTAACTTTGGCATACGATCTTCGTTTGGTGCGCACGATAGCCCATTAGAAAGGTCTATTCGAGGACAACAATTTTCGACTGCAAACAACCAACATTTCACCCTCATTTGTCCGTTTCCTCAAAAAAATCTGTTTAGGGCTTCAAAACATATTCAAAAGTTCAAGACCCGAAAAACTACTAAAAATAGAAAGTATGCTAGAAAATAGGAAACTGAAAGGAAATAGTGTTGGGGGTCCAAGTGGAATAGGCAAGTGGCCACCAATATCCACATGTATCATAACCTGCAACATGTGGAGGTCTTCCAAGACTGTGTCTGTTGCTGCCCTGCCTAACATGCCCACATTCATGCACCATGTCGTAAGACCAAAGGATGAAAAAAGGAGCATAACTGCAAAGGGAGTAATGGTGGTTCTCTAGGAGGGAGCCAAGGCATATGGATATAAGGTTGCGCAGGAAGGAGTGGGAAATCCCGAAAATTTTCCATCATCTTGGGAGTGGGAAACGAATTAAATGAGGCATGAGAGCTCTATACTTGAGGATCACACTAGAGATATGAAACATTATATAAGAATACATAGGGATTGATGAGAATGCTGGCTAAAGGGGAAGAATTATGGCATGCAGGCACCACTTGTGGTGCAGATTGCTGATAGCATTAAGTGCGACCAAGACAACTGCAATTAAACACCCACATATGGGAAGTCGACTAGGAATTATTAATTTAATTCATGCTTGTAAATTAAACTCTACAATCCCATCGTGACTTTATACACACACATACAATTTAACTCAATCGCGCATTGAATGATAACTTGGTTAGGGGATCAATGTTTGGTGTTGACCTTAACTCATCGTCACTAAAATTCCTCATTACTCTTTCAAAAATTATAATCAATGAGTGTACATTGTTCACTATCCTCAATAGTTATATATATATGTGTGTGTGTGTTAAGATGTAGAGAGAGAGAGAGAGAACTACATTATAACATATATAACTAGTTCAAAAATAGAGGTTCAGATTATTGTGGTTCAAAAATAGGGGTGTAGATTGTTCATATCTTTTGGTTAATCTTGTAACATAAAAAGAAAACAAAAGAAACAATATGTAGTGGGACCATTAATTTATTATAGGCTAAATCCACTATTAAATTATTGTGCTTTTCATTTAGGCACCTAGATCATTGACAACAATTGCTATAGAGAGTCGAAAGTCAGTCTTTGATATTACACAACTAAAAATGTATTTCCTTATAATATGAATGAAATGAATGGTGTTTTTATTCTTGAGAGTATGATTTCTTTAAAAAAGAAAACTCTAGTATATTGATATTATGCTGTTTCTATACTTGAGAAGATTTAAGTTTCTTTTTGTTTTTAAGATAGATGGTTAAAAAGATGACATGAATAAATAATTTAATTTAATTTATTTTTATTTTATTTTATTTTTAATTATTTTCTAACAATAAAACTCTTTATTTATGTATATTAAGTTAATTATTCATTATTTATATTTTAATTTCTATAGTCTTGTTATTATGGTGTAATAGATGCCTATGGTGGTTAGGTCCCCACAAGATTCAAGCTCTATTTTTGGGGGTGACTATGTATGCTTATTACAGTTTTGGTGGTTAGGTCCTCACAAGTCTTACGGTCCATTTTCGGGTGTGACTATGTATGCTTATTAGAGTTTCTTCATGCTCAAAATGATCGATGAATATTTTTATATAATCTTTTATTTTTTCAATATTTATGTTAATGCAAATTTGAAAATAAAATAAAATTGTATGATTGTAAAAAATTACAAAATATTATAAAATAGATATATTATATATTACAATATATTATACATATCAAATAAAATATTGCATTGATTTGACAATTAATTCATCATTGTATTAATTAAAAAGGTGTTGTCTATTGTGGCCACAATTTTTCGGGACTTGATAAATCTTGCTAGAATTCAGTGAGAATTTAAAAAAAAATTTGATCGCTAGAGTGTTTGAATAACTTTTTTTTATTGTGGAAAACATCATCAAGAACATCTCAAGCATCCAAAATCTTGAAATTTGACAATTATAACCAGAATTTCCAAAAAATTCAATTAGATTTTATCAAAATCTTACCAATATTTCCAAAAAACTTATTGCCTCACATTTCCAAAATTTATACTGATCTAATTAAAAACACCAACCAATCTCGTATTATTACCAAAAACTACCCAACTCTTGGAAATTATAGCTTCTTTACACTAATCTAAATAAAAACACCAATCTCGTATTATTACCGAAAACTACCCATCCTAAAAAAACCATAAATATACAATTCCACATATTTCCATTATAATAATAAAAAAACAATGAAAAATATTACATCAACCCCCGTCGCTCCGTAGGAAAAGGAAACACAGAAATATCACCCAAGAAATAACACCCCGGCATGTTTTTATTTCTCGCTGTATATAAGTGCAAATAAAGAGGGATAGACATATGTCCACCGCTCGTACGCTTGACATAGCGATTAGCCTCTCTTACAGAAATCTGCATCAATAGATTATATATCATCATTTTTTATATTTCAATATTTTATATGCACATCAACATCTCGACTCATGCTGAAAAGACACTTGGTAATAATAGGACGGATGATATACTTGAATCACAGGCGATCCACGGGTCCAGCCCACACAACAACATCATTCTTCTTCGAGCAACAGAAGATCAACCCAAATTAAAAGGTTTTCAGTTGAATTTGGGCCAAATTACGAGGTACTTGGTTAAATTCCGGCCAAAATAAGATAACTTTTAGAGGAGTTATGGTGGTCTTACAGATAGGCGAAGGTGGGATACGGCCAGTCACAGAGCAACCCACATGACCCCGCGCTTCTTCTGCAGGACCCCGGAATTGATCCCTAGATCGCCTTCTCAGGGGCGCTTAGCAGCACGGTCATGTGAGAGTTCTAATCCCGGGGGGCTTGATGAATTCTCCTTTTGCGCCGTTCTTAGCTGGTACCGCAAGGAATTCGCATTTCTGAGCAACCATGTGGTTCTCCTTCTGGCGATCGAAAAATCGCTTCTCCGTGGACGAGCTCAAGTATGCTTCAGTTTTATTTATTTATTACGCGTTTATTTGAATAATTTGGCCCTAAAGCATTGATTTTTTTGGAAAAATTCTGATTCACTGCGATGAGTTTTGATAAAAATTCCCTTAAAGTTAAATCCATTCATTACACATCCAATTGTTTAATTTTTAGAGTCATTGGATCTTTTGTTTACTCTGAATGAAATGCATTAAGAGTTTTGAGTAAATGGGGGTTGCAGATCCGGTGCATTGTTTTTAGCTTCCATTTTCAGCCGCTTGTCATGTCTACTTTATCCATGGGATGCCCAATTACTGGTTTCTAAACAAAATTCCGGATACTTGTATGAATAAAGCTAGCAATTGGAAGTCTCACAAGTTTCGCAGAGTCTGATAAGCGATCTTGATGCCCCATTATTGTTTTAATTTCTAAATTTCTACATTTTTGGAACATCATTAAGGATATCAGTATTGTTGAAACAACAAAATAGTTGATTAGTTGTACTAACATGTTGTGAATATAATGTTTCAATGTTTTGAAAAAGGCAACAGACATTTACTTACTGTTTATTATGCTGTGCCACTTAAGCTTGCATAAGATTTGTTACAATAATCTATATGTCCAGAGCTGACTTGAACTTCCATGAGTGGTTGAAATAACTTGTATTCCCCCCTTAGGCTACAATAGAAGGGTAGATTTGGCTGGACTTCGATGTTCCCAAAGTGAGGACATAGTTTCCCGTGTTTCTGCAATTTGTGCATTCTCATCTTTTGAAAATTGATCTCAATAGCATGATGGTTAACTTTCTTCAGGAGTTTATGTTGGGTACTTTTATTTACTGCATAGATGCGCTACTACAAGTGCCAGTTGTCACTTTTTTACCGAAGATGTCCACAGAGGCCTTGGATTCTTTTTCCGATGGATCTGGTGTTTTCATGCCTTTGTGGTTACCAGAGGTTAGAACACATAGTGGCTGTCCAATTTGAACCCCTTACCCTCTATTATCTATTAAATGAGTGTTGATAATTAAAACAGTGCGAAACACGCATAGGGATTTCCAATGAATGAATTAATTGATGAGCAAGCTAAAGCTCAATAATAATACAAAGATATTTACAGTAAATAGAAACATCAAGTTTCTATTTAGGAAATAGAAACAATCAGTTTCATCAAAGAAACTGCTAAAAAGGAAAAATAGCAACAGCGAAAAGAATGAGCATTAAATATTAAATAGGATTATTCTAATACCCTCCCTTAATGCTCAATCTATTTACAACCCCAATAGACCCTCTGAATTTTACAAATTTATTAGGGCCAAGAGGCTTGGTGAAGATGTCTGCTGGCTGCTCTGTTGTGGGAACATATCGCAACTAAACGGATCCATCTTCAACAAGTTGGCGAATGTAGTGGCAATGAGTTTCCACATGCTTTGCTCGTTCATGAAAGACTGGATTGAGGATTCTTGGCAAGTTTGAGCACTCCTTGATTATCACAAAACAAAGAAGTAGGACCTGTCTGGGAAACATGCATATCCGCAAGCATACGTCGAAGCCAGATTGCCTCACAGGATGCCTTAACTGCTCCCCGATACTCTGCTTCTGTTGAGGAGAGAGCCACTGCCTGCTGCTTCTTACTAGTCCAGGTAACAGCACCAGATCCTAGACTAAACACATACTCAGCTGTAGATTTACGGTCATCAACCGAACCGGCCCAGTCAAAATCTGTGTAATCACTGAGTATAGGATCGGAACTTCAAGTGTATAGGAGTCCATAATCAGAAGTGCCACGTACATATCGTAGCACACGCTTTGCGGCTATCCAATGATCAGCTTTAGGAGCTGACATGAAGCGGGAAATGTAGCTCACTGCAAAACTGATGTCAAGTCTGGTGGCAGTAAGATAGATGAGACTGCCCACTAATTGTCGGAATAAAGTCTCATCCACAAGGGGAGAGGATGACTGAGCTGAAAGTTTGAGTCCTGGTTCCATAGGAGTCGTGGCTGGTTTGCAATCCTGCATTCTGAACCTGTCCACAAGATTTTTGGCATACTTGGACTGAGAGAGAAAGATGTGATGCTCAGTCTACCAAACTTCAATCCCCAGACAGTAGTGAAGAAGTCCCAAGTCTGTCATATCAAAAGTTCTGCATAAGTCTTGTTTGATCCCATGGATCAAATGTGTAGAGCTGCTAGTAATGATAAGATCATCTACATAGACAACCACAAACAAGATATCATCACCAGTATGCTTGATATACAGGTTTGCATCAGATGGGCTCTGCTGAAAGCCATGATCTGTCAGGTACTGATCAATTTTCATGTACCAAGCCCGAGGAGCTTGTTTCAATCCATAGAGTGCTTTAGCTAATCTACACACTTTTTGTTCTTGACCGGCAATCTTGAATCCTGGAGGCTGTGTCATGTAGACTTCTTCCTGTAAGTCACCATTTAGGAAAGCACTCTTTACATCCATCTGATGAACTTTCCAATTGAACTGGGCTGCGAGGGCAAGGACAAGCCGTATGGTACTCATCTTGGCTGTAGGAGCAAAAGTCTCCTCATAGTCGATGCCTTCCTTCTGTGAGACCCCTCGAGCCACAAGACAAGCTTTATACTTGTCTAGGGTTCCATCAGCTTTGTATTTCACTTTATATGCCCATTTGCAGCTAATGGGCTTTTTCCCTTCAGGAAGATCTGAAAGGGTCCATGTGTGATTTTTCTGAAGACTCTGGAATTCAGCTTCCATAGCCTGTTCCCACTCAGATGTACCCTTAGCCTCTGAGTAAGTTTGAGGCTCAACGATACTGTGTAGGTTAGCCATAAGAACAAAATTCACTGTAGACTGCTGTGTGCTCTTATGTTTAGAAGTTCTTCCTTCAAGGAGTTCATCATCCCAAAGATCACCAATGGTTTTAGCCCACCATTTAGGCCGAAGAGTAGAGGAACCAATATCAGAAGGAGATGGAGAAGGCTCAAGAACAATAGGGGTAGCAAGAGAAGGGTTATTTTCCGGAGGAAGCTCAGGCAGTGTATTATCAAACACTGATGCTGCATCATCCCTCCCATCAGGTGGACTCTACCGGGAGAAGAACACTGTGAGGGCTTGATCCTCAGAACACTGCTCAGAAGAAGAAGACTGAAAGAATCCTCTGTCTTCATCAAATACCACATCCCGACTGAAGCTAGACGACCAGTGGCTATATCTATTAGTCTATAGGCCTTGTGATGATCACTGTACCCTGTCATCATAAGTTTCTGGCTTTTGGAATCCAACTTAGAGCGCTTAGCAGCTGGAATCCAAACATATGCAACTGAGCCAAATACTTTGAGGTGACTGATCTTAGGCTTACGGCCAGACCAAACTTCTTCAGGAGTCTTCCCCTTAACAACTTGAGTTGGTGATCGGTTAAGAAGATAAACATCAGTAAAGACTGCTTCAGCCCATAATTTGTTCGGAACACTCTTGTGTTGTAACATGGAACGAGCCATTTCAACAACCGTGCGGTTGCTGCGTTCAACAACACTGTTTTGCTGAGGAGTGTAGGGTGTAGTGAACTGGCGTTTTATGCCATGAGTATCACAGAAGTTGGAAAAAGCAGAAGAACAAAATTCCCCCCCGTTATCTGTC
>APFE031024860.1:82882-137158 GCA_000404065.3 Pinus taeda | reverse complement strand
AAATTATAATATAAGTGAATTTGTATATTTTTCAACTTTAAACAAGAAAACTAAAATACTTATGATTTAAACTTTAACTATTTAAACATGCACATCATTGAACATTCAACATTCACAATGAAATTTCAAAATTGCTAGTGTTATATCAAGTGAAAATTGGAGTTTACATATTAGTAAGAATCATGATATATGTCCATTGTCATTCTACATTCAAAATTTGCCTTAAGGCATCTCCAAACAAAAACTAGGAAATTTTAAAATACTAAAATAAAAATAGCTAATAATGAACAATGGCTTCCTCAAGCCATGTCATCAACATCACTCAGATCTTCAATTAGCATGCTCTCCAAGTAGGAATCACTCTCATCTTGAGGCTCTTTTTCATCCATAGCAACTAGAGGTAGCTCAATAAGGCTATCTGGTTGTATCTCCCCGCCCACACACAGCATCATTTGTGTATTGGTCCCATCTCTTGAAAGGACCCTGCTTGTAACCAAGATCTTTTTGAGATATGAGACAAAGTGTGCTATGAATGTACACTAAGTTCTCTGCCTTCTTTGAGCCCAACCTATTTCTCTTTACCGAATGGATAAAGGCATAAGTACTCAAATTCCTCTCGAAAGATGCATAACTAGCTACTTGGAATATTAGGGGAAGCCCATTAAATTAATTAAAAATTTAAAAATAAAAACTAAAATGAACTCCAAAGAACCCAGTTTTGGGGTTCCAAGTACTCATCATCAAGGTTCTTCATACCTGTCAAGACAAAAGAACCCAAATTTTTTTAATGGAGAACCCGGTTCTTACGGGTTCTTCTCAGAAGCACCCATACAAGAATCCGGTACTTGGGTTTGAGAACCCGGGACGGGTTCGAGAACCCCACCCCCGGGTTCGGGAACCCATGCAACATAGTTTGAAAATATCGGCGATGTTTAAAAAATTGTAAAAATTGATTTTTTATGCTTGCTGATATTTGCCGATATTTTCAGCGATATTGCCGATAAGATGTTTTCTGGACCCTTGCTGATATTTTGCCGATACCGATATTATCAACACTGTAATTTAAATCACTTGGTCCGTAACAAATGAACAACTAGCAAGAATCTAGCATTTAGGTTGTACCTAATTTCTAGGGTTAGTGCCATAGTTGGGAGCTTTCATTTACAAGTATGCGACAACAAGCAAACTATCTAACATTTCAAGTTAGTAACCACTTTTTCGGGTTAGTGGCATGTTTGGGAGCTTTGAAATGAAGTATAGGAATGTAGTGCTCTGCCTTTTACGCACCAAAGATATCCCGCGAGTCAAACTCCCTGTTTGACCAAGGTTGACTAGATCCCATTGATTTGTATGTGACCATTTTTGATTATGAACAATGAAGTATGACTTGTTGTATGTGAATTATTTATGATGTAATAAATGAAACACTGACCTATGTATTATTTAGAAAATGTTCTCGAGTGCTAATATGCGGGCCTATATATTGATTCTAAGGGTTCCCAAAGTGATCAATAATTTAAATTATGTTGTTAATGCATTTATACTGGTGATTTAAATGAATGATAGGAACGTTTAATTGCTTTGCCCTCATGTGTAGACATGTATAAGTGTACTTGTTGAAGCCAATACAGGGAGGGTTTAAGTGTATTGTGGTCCTGAAGGTTGTTGAGTTCTCGGGCAAATTTTTGTACAGAGGGAGCATGTGCCAGTGCATGGTAAAGGAATGGTGTTGATGTCTAAGTGGCATCTAGAGGTTCATAGTGGTTGGTCATATGAAATATTCCCATCTAGTCATGGGAAATCCATTTTAATTGGTTTGTTTAATGATTGGCCATTTAAAGGTATTGGGTAAAATATAGCAGAGAGAGTTCAAGGTAGTTTCAAGCCAAAGGTTGGCAATGATGACCAAGTGGTTGAGATCTTTGTAACCACTAGTTGCATGACTTGTTCCAAACAATGTTATCAAACCCAGATTGATTCTTGCAAAACTGACCGGTTTGACTAGTTCTGGGGCCATATTGGTCGAGTTGAAGGGTTCAAATCGGAAATGGCTGGTTTTGTATTGAATTGGCTAGTTTTGTACTAAAATTGATTCTAAGGGTTCCCAAAGCGATCAATAAATTAAATTATGTTGTTCATAAGCATAGTTTTTAAAACTGGCCTAGCTAACCGGTTACTGGTCTAACCGGCCGGTTAGCAAGGCCACCGGTTGAAAAACCTGGTTAAGGAGGCGCTTTTGCGAGAATTTGGCCCTAACCGGCCGGTTACCTGCCATGCCCACCGAGGACCCACAATGCGGCTTTTCCAAGGTAGTTTAGGGGTTTTGGAGGGAAATTAAGGGTGCTTTTCCCTCCAAAAACACCCTCCCCAAGCCTTTAAGAGGCCCCTCTCCCTCTCATTTGTCTCACACATCTAATTTGGAGTGTTTATGAGTGTTTGTGAGTTTGCTTGGGAGCTTGGAGAGTGTTGAGTTTTCGCTGGAGTAGTCATCTTGGAGTTGGAGTTGGAGCTATTTTGGAGATAGTTTGTAGCTGTCAGTGGAGTTGGCATCTTCAAGAGGAGGCTAAGGAAGCTAGTTTGCATTTCCAGGTCGATAAACTCGTGCTTCGATTAGGTCCACTTCTATTGTTATTGGTGGCATTGCTACTGAGGTTGCAGATTACGCTAAGTCATCCTCAAACTATGAACCAGATGATGTCTATGTAGCTCCTGATGATGATCCTGTGGCTAGTAGTCGTGATGAACTTGATGATTGATCATGTGTACACTGTAGACTTGTAGTAGGCCAATGGCCTCATAGCTTGCAGCGTTGTTTTTCGAATTTATAAGCCATTTAGAGCCTCATTGCCTATGTATTTTGCTATTTTGTTGATGATATGTATTGCACTTAGTGCCATTTTGATATATTCAACTTTACATAGTATATAAATGAGCAAACTTTGCATATTTTGTCTCTATTGGCTTGGAATCATGGTTTTAAATCTTAAAAATAGTTATGTTTCATTAAAAATTAATTATTTAATGTATTTTTCTAAAACCGGTTCGTTTAGACCAAACCAGTCCCGGTTAGACTGGTTCGGGTCGGTGAACCGGTTCATTAGGTGGACCGGTCAGGTCACCGGTTCCGGTTTTAAAAACATTGTTCATAAGTTTATACTGGTAATTTAAATGAAGGACAAGAACGTTTAATTGCTTTGCCTGCATGTGTAGACATGGATAGGTGTACTTGTTGATGCCAAGATAGAGTTCAGGTGTATTATAGTCCTGAAGGTTGTTGAGTTCTCAGGGAAACAATTGTACAGTGGGAGCAAGTAGCTGTGCTCGATAAAGGAATGGTCTTGATGTCTAAGTGGCATATAGAGGTTCATAATGACTAGTAATATGACATATTTAGATCTAGTACTGGGAAATTTGTTTTAATTGGTCTATTTATTAATAGGCCGTTTAAAGGTGTTGGGTAAAATATTGCAGAGGGAGTTCAATGATATGAATGTGTAAATTCCTTGAATGCAATAACTGGAATATTATCTTCCAACTGTTAGTAGTTTATTTTTCTTCTGAATTATTATTTGGCAGATAACAATAAATTCATTATTGCATTATTCACAATAAAAACACTGCGGAATATAAAATACAGAACTGAGAAATATGCACACACGCATAAAAATTGACACAGTTATTTTTGGACAAAAGTCTTTGGCAAAACCCTGAAGGGAAAACCAGTGCAACAAATGAGGGTTTTATTATTATCTTTAGCAAATTCAAGAGTACAATAATTTGCTTGCCAATCTGGCTAGGCTCTGACAATCTCTACTAGCAAAATAATCTGGAAGTTACCCTTGTCTACCTCTGCAATCAACCTGGCCTCTCCTAGCCGCTCACACCTCCTCATGGAATTCTCACTTTCTGCTGGAATTTGCAGATCTGGCTGAGGAGAAATTTGTATAGCCCCAAAATCACCTCCAGGAAAGTTGTCCTGCCTCCCTGTGCCTCTGAAACCCACCTACTCTACCTCTGGGACAGTGATCCGACAACTGACAACTGAAACGTGGCTCCTTCGGCAACTCGCACCACTGTGTTCGACCTCCTCTGCAGAAGAATTCAACCTCCTCTTTCCAATCTCCGGACACTAGAAAGTACTAAGGAAAATGCCTCTGGACTTCTGCTCTCAAATGTTTGCTTAAACCCTTGTTCTGATGCTTTCCCTAGCTTCAACTGCGCCTTTGTTGAATACCTGCAACTGGGTAGTCGAACTACTCAACTCATATACCGTGTCTTCTCTAATCCCTAATCCCTTCAACCTGCTCTTATAATCTCTCATTGGAATCTCAATGGCCATGATTACATTTCCACTGATGGCTAAGATCAATTTGACTTCATCAATAGAAGCCTCTAGAGCAAAATCAAACTTTCTTAATTAATTCCCTTTAATTAACTACTTTTCCTAAGTTAGACTTAAGAAATATTTTAATTATGGCTAATTAATTTAATTAAGGTGTCTCTAAGTCATTACTCCCAAAATTTTTATGGGTTTTGGAGTTCTCGTGTTCCTTAGCCTCGTAGACACAATACGAGACTAAAACCCCTGTCTACTGCTACCGTACCCAGAAAACTAACACTCCCTCTTAGCAAGGAAGGTGTTCTACACTATACCCATTTGTTCTCTAAAGTAAACGAACTTTGCCCTTCCAAGGGCCTTCGTGAGTATATCAACTACTTGCTGGTTTGTGGGAACATGGTGTAGTCGAACTGATCCACATTGCGGGTGTTTGACATCAGTGATACCTCCTTCCTTCACATCTTCAAGCTGAACTGACTCCTTGTCACTGGAAATCACTGTGAACAAAACAATTTGGCAGTCACTGTCCACCATGCTACTACGCATACTCTGATCTCACATTGCTGATACCTTTGTGCTGAAGTCATCACTGCACCTGTGTGTAATGATCTCTCAGAACCTGAAGATCCAAGCTTCCATAGGGATGCTCCCTTTGAAGCTACAATCCCTTTGAGTCTCAAACTCTCATTGATCTACTGAGTCATTGCAACTAGCTTTGCACCTATCACTCGAGTATTTGACTATGCCTAACTGGCTTTTCATTACCTCTCTTGAATTTGACTGCGCTTTGCTGACACTTTGATCATCCAGCTACTGTAACTCGTCGGGCTCTTGTAACATAGCTAATGATCCTTCTGAAAACTCACAACAACCAGATCTGATCTATTTAACCCTCCTTGGCTAGACCTAGACCTCCTGTTGCTTCTCCCTCGAACCTTGCCAGATCTGGCATACTGGAATACCTTACTCTTGATCCATCTAAGAATAATGCTGCAAACGTAGAGAACTCATCCTCCAATCTGGTGGACAAGTCATCAATCTCTGTCAAAGTCGCCGTCTGCCTCCCCTTCTTATACTTCTTGCTCTTCGGACATTGGTTGACGTAGTGACCAAATTCACCACATTAGAAGCACTTGACCTTTGATATGTTCTTCTTCTTCTTCTCTCCTTTAGAGTTTTGTCTCTGGTTGGGACCCTTCTTTGTTTTTCCTTTCCCTACAAGAGTGATGTTTTCTTCATCCTTCTCTACCTTTGGTCCCTTGCCGCTACTACTAGTAATACCATCAATGAGACTGAGCCTCAACTCCTCCTAAGAAGTCACTCCACAGGTGTTCCCAATATGGTAGCTTATCCCGTCCAGTAATCACTTGAACGAAGGTTCGCCATTCCTTGGTAAGCCCATTAAGAGTTGTACACACTATTTATTTTTTGCTGACTTCTCTCCAACTACTACAAGTTCATCTCTAACACCCTGAACTCTGGTGAGATAGGATGTTACATTCTCGTCCTTCTGTATTTTTGATCGTCCTCAACTTCTCTTTGAGAATCATCTTCTGACTCTCAAAAGAATCCTGGTACAACTTGCTGATGGCATCCCACATTTCCTTTGCTGTTGTCTTTTCTACAATATCCGGGACAATATAATCCCATACTCTGTCGAGGACCATCCTCTTAGACTTGGTCATGTCCTTCCTGTAATCATGTAATAGGATAGGATCTATTGGTACAACGACAACTTCTGTCACGAACTCCTTCAAACCTTGCTTATCCTATAGGAATAACATCCTGGCCTTCCAGATGCAAAAGTTGGAGGCTCCATCCACCTGCCTTGATCTCTGAGTCTTGCAACGGCCATCTCCTCTGAAAAAATTGCAAAACTCAATAAACTAGAGAATTACTGATCGGGGAAATCTCCTTCTCCTTTTGGCAAACTAACCCGACCTTCTCCTTGCACTCACACTACTCTCTGGATTGCGTAGATCTGCTTTGGGCTACTCGCACTTGCCTCCGGAATCTTTTTCAGGAACTCGCACTGCCTGTTACTCCTCTGGGTAACTCGCGGAACCTTTTCTGGGTTTTGGAGATCTCGTGTTCCTTAGCCTCTTAGGCACGGATTCCGGAACTTGCATTGCCTGTTACTCCTTTGGGCAACTCTCAGAACCTTTTATGGGTTTTGGAGACCTCGTGTTCCTTAGCCTCTTAGACACAATCTGAGACTAGAACACCTATTCCTTGCTACCATCTCCAAAAAACTAACAATGAACATAAATATATAAAATAATATAATTAAATATTTCATAATTAAATAATAATTAACAAATAATAATTAGTACAATGAAAGGACATGTCTCAATGGACATGACTATTCATGAAAGGGCATCTTGCCTAGGTATATATACGGGGTCCTCATTGTATCACATCATATCGATTGTATTGAAACAATATATATATTGTTGAAATTTGATGACTAAAGTTTCATGCAATCCCAATCTGGTTTTAATTTCACCTTATCACTACCATTCAGTTAGATTCCCTTTCCCATAAACATACATTCAACATATAGATTCTGGAAATGAAAATTTCAGATTAAAACACATGGGACTGTCAACACATGCTGAAAATAAATATGGACATAAACAGACCAGCAACACACATAAAAATACACAGATTTTTGGTCAACTTAGACTCAGGGAAAACCCCTTCAATCTTCTCCTGGGAAAACTTGTTAGAGAGCTCTTCAAATTTATTTATCTTTCAAGTCCAGGAAAAATACATTTGCAGACAAAACAAAACAACAAAATACAACTTATCTCTTCAGCCCAAAACTCCTTGAAAACTGTGCCCACTTTGCCTCGATTTCCATATCCACTTGAAGCTGAAAATATGTATTGTATGGATACGAACTGTACTGTACGCATTTTTCATTTTTTTCAAAAACTTCTCTCGAACGATGTGCATCTAACAACATTAAATGTTGTTCGTATTGTATTTTCTGCTGTCTTCTATGCCTTGATTTCCGTGCCCATCTTTGCCCAGAAATCACTCCTTCAGCGTGCTGCAACAAATTTCTCCTTCAGAACTTTTCTCCAACTCTCAACATCCTTTCTCCAATCTGCTCTCATGAAGAATGAATGCAGTCCCTCTTTTCTTTCCCCCCTTTTGTTTCCCTAAATGATTTTTGGGCAACCCTAAGATCTAATGGCTCAGATTCATTTAGATCAAGGGATGAGAATAAATGTGCATTTAATTCTCACTTTCTATTTTTTAACTTACCCATTAAATAAAGTACCCACATTGTACTTTATGTCTAAAGTCACTTTTCACATTGTACCCACATTGACTTTACCACTTATAAAGTGACTTTCACTTTATAAAGTCACACTTAGGAAAAAATTTATTTTGGACACTTTTCCCTAGGTAGAGACTAACCCATAGGAAACCACTTGTCCAAGGTACATTAAAAATCAACATATATTATTGTTTATCCTTATGGATATTTTCATATTCTTGATATTTGGAAAATTTTGTGTGTGAGCGAACTTTGTTCATCTTATTTGGTATCAAAGCCAAGTCTGATCTAGGCCCTTGGCCGCAGACCTTTGGTCAAAATTTTGTTGCCCTTAGCAACATAACTACATTTCATTGGCCACTCAATTATTTAGACTTATCTAAACTCAAGGTCTTTGACCCAAAACTAGGTCCTCATTTGGTATCACATCATATCAATTGTACTCAAACAGTTATATATATTATTGTTTATCCTTAAAAGTCTGATCCTGGTCTTTGGCCACAAGAAGTTTGAAGTTCAATCTTTAGTCAAAAAAAAAGCTTCATTCCTTGGAAATATAACTTTAGGCTTTTGGTCACAATCACATCCGTTCGGAGTTTTTCTAATTCTGGTCATTGACCACCATTCACCCTTGACCACCTTTGGCCCTATACAGTCTAGAATTCTGATTGAAAGACAAATTATCATATCACATTTTCTAGTGTCAAATTCTTATATATATTTTATGCATTGTCCACATTGATTTCTTTATATTTCAGTAATTCTTAATATTTTGTGTGTGAGCGAACTTTGTTTGTCATATTCAAGGTAGTTTCAAGAGAAAGGCTGGCAATGATGACCAAGTGGTGTTGAGGGCTTTGTGGCCACTAGTTGCATGACCTATTCCAAGCACTGTTGTCAAAACCCGATTGGTTTCCTCAAAACTGACTGGTTTGACCGGTTATGGGGTCATATTGGTCCAGTTGAAGGATTCAAAGCAGAAATGACCAGTGTTGTATCGAACTGGCTAGTTTCATACCAGAATTGATCTGTTCAAAACCTGCCATAAAGGCCAAAACTGGCCAGTTCCACATTGAACCATACAGTTGGTGATGGGGACCACTCGAATCAAGTAGCATACTCTTGGATGATATTGATCCTTTATTAGAGTGGGTTGGAGACTTAGCCAGTAGCAGTTGACAATGAAGGCATATATTGGATGGACTCGGACTTTGTTGTGATTCAAACTCTCACGTAAGGTAAAAGGTCCTAAACCCCAGCGGGAGAGCCAAGGATCAACTATCAGGGAAGCCCCACCTTGGTGGCCTTGCCTCTCACTTTAAAGCTCATAACCTAAGGGAGGGTTTCCTTAAGGGTCAAATTAAGCTAGGTCGTGTAGTAAGAGGAGAGGCTCCTCTAGCTAGGATTGACTAAGACAACTTGATACCCGCTCTTAAGATGAAGGGAATGCTTATGCAAACATATTGAATTACCAATGAGGATAAACAGGAAAAGAGTTTAACTTAGACCAACAATTGCTTATTCAATGTAATTCTTGTAAAATGAAAATAATAAAATTTTGCCCAATAAACAATACATGAATGATTAATCAAAGAGAGTCGGAACTAGTGGTACAATGGATCACATAATTGGCTTCCATGTTATTATTTCATTACCATTGTTTATCATCATTATGAAATCAAATTAACAAAATGACCACCATTATGTGAGTGAGCAGTGGCCTGGAACAAAGTAGAAAGCCTCAAGTGAACAAACACATGTACTTCAATGTGTCATGAGCATATATCATGTACCATGGCTAGTGATTAGGTAAAGGGGATCCATCAACATCATATGTAACGAGGTTCTGCCATAAGACCAGCATATAGACTATGATGAACAATATAGAAATGTCACTACAGTTTTGAAGTTACAAAGGTGCTCAGAAATCAATGGTCATACCAGCTCCTTTGTTTTATTCATTATTTCACATTATAGCAGTAAAACAGTGATATGTCAAATAGAATTCTAAGAGATAAATCCTGTCATGTATGAAAACTCAGAAGTGAGAAGCTACCGCAGAGTTTTAGAGCCAATTTTAAACCATGTCGCTACTGTATTGAAAAGAGCTTCATCGCCATTCAGAAAAAATTCCAAGCAAAGCAATTATATCCAACCATTACCCACAGTGACTAAGACATGCCAATCATGTGAATTTTAAATATTTGGAGCAAGTATTTACCATTATTGTATGAAGAGCATACATCACAATGCTTTTAGGAATGGGTTTTGCAATGATGTTAAGAGGATCCTTTGGAGCATTAAACACTGATTGAGTTCTTGTTCTTGAAGCATATTAGGGTACATTCATCACAGTACACTTCCAGCATTTATGAACCCCATTTAGGCATGCTGTTATCAGCAATGATTGCAACAGTGTATGTATGAATAAGTACACTTAGGCCTATTTAAACCATGAAAACGGAGCTTTCAAACAATAAATATGCACCCTTTATCACAGTGATCCTGAGCAGATAGTAATTTTTAGTCGAAACCAGAGATACAATTTAGTCCATGCACCGACATCACATCAATCAACAATGTCTGATTAAGCTAACTTAGATAAGATAAGATAATTTTATTAATGTCCAATGTATGACCATAAATAGGTCAATGGGACCGAAGGATACAACCAGTATGAGTACAATGTGGGAGTGCAAATGCAACTCCTAGAAAATGCCAAAGCTAAATCTAGGAAAAAATGAAGTAAAGAAGGATAGAATAATAATAATAGCACAACCTCATGAACATGTATATAATCGGATCATGTAGAAGGCTAAGTGGATAAGTCCATGGCTGGAGGTCGATGATGTCAAGACTCAAGAGTGCTCGAATTTGGTAGCCGAGGGCAAGGGGGGCAACAATGGCGTTGGCTCACTATTAGAGTCCTTTGGATCCAATGAGGAGTTTGGCTGCATGATCCTGGGGGGATGTAGAAGTGAGGGATACTCCCAACATCTGAGGCCAAAGGAAAGAAGCTTTGGATAAGTCTCTGGTTCCTCCGCTGGGGTTGGGGAGGAACTCGTCATGGTGGGAAGGGGGGGACTGTTCGGAAACTGTCTGGTACTAAACCCTATGATGCTTTGGGTGTGAGTGAATTGTTGTGCTATTTGGCACCTCCACAATAGTCTTGAGGGTACCGGTTAGCCTCTCAAAGGGGGACGTTGAGGGAAGACTCTAGGTCTTGCTGCTCTACTATTTGAAATACCTTAGAACTTAGCTCATCGCTTGTTGCTCCGATCAGCCAGAGCAACCTGAAAGTATGATGTGATCGTTTGAATTGTCTTTGAGTGAGGTGGGGTATGTAGGATTTGAGATCTGTGTCTAAATATCTTCCTGATGAAGAGGGCCAAACATATCTGGTTAGGATACAAGAAGAAGGTAGGGAGGGATCCTCCTAACTCCTTATATAGGCAATGATATCATCCTATGATCTCATAATATATGGGGCACCGAAAGATGAGGTGAATCTCTGTCTCCGGTTCCTATAGGTGGCACAACTGGCAGATCCTATCATATCGTGGTGTATGGTTATTTGTCTCTACTCGAAGTTGATGTGACCGAACTAGAAGCTACCCTAGTGGGATCCTGAGTGAGTGCATCTAGTGGCTATGGGTATGGGGGGGCGAACAATGAGGCCATCCTGCAACTCCAAAAAGTGCTCTAGGTAGAAGGACATCTTTGATCCAAGGCGCACCAAGGGAGTCGGTAAGAGATGTGATGGTCTGTCAAGGGAGAAACTAAATGGAGGAAGGAGCTCTGGGGAGATGGTCATTGACCGAAGGAGCCAAGATGCCTCTGTGAAACATCCATGAGCATGACCTGAGGGAGTTTCTGAAGCGATGGCCTTCGAAGAACAAAGTGCAAGGTAGGGGTATTTCTGTCTCTTGGTAGTAGAGTCTTTGAAAGCCCCAACTCTATGGAGGAAAGATACCAAGTGGGAAATGACCTCAAGGCGAAATGGGTGTACCCTGAACTTTGCCTGAATAATGGGATGCGGAACTGTGCGTTTGTAGCAGATGATATGTTGGAGAAGCAAGATTTGGACTCTCTCCATCGTGGCTCAATCTGACTGTAGCAAACTGGGTCCCTAAATCTCGGAACCATAGAGGACCGTGGGTCTGTTAATGGTCTCCATGAGGTGGAGTTTGGACAAGATGTCCTGGAACTATGCCTGGAAGCACTGCTGCTCGATGAGGGCTAGGGAGCTGTAACCTTTATTGAGCCGAGGTTGGAGTACTTGTCAACAGTCGCATACCAAATCTGGGCCTTGTGAACTGTACCCCCAAGTAGGTGTAAAATATGACGATCTCATTCTCTGTCCTACGATAGTAAAAGTGTAGGTCTGTAATAGAGTTCTTGTAGGCAATGAAGATTAGAACCTTAGTTTTACAGAGGTTGACCCTCAGTTGTTGAAGGTCGCAGTCACTGGCCAATGTGTCAATCTGTCTTTGTAATCCCTCAGGAGTAGAGGCCAACAAGACCTAGTCATCAACGAGGAGGAGCAAGGAGATCAAAACAGGGTGCAGAAGGCAGCCGTCACCGTCCTGTATGTGCTAATGGAGGAAAGATTCAAGCTTATCAATATAAATCCCAAAGAGAGTTGGAAAGACGGGACACCCCTGCTTCACCCCAATGGTATGCTGAATGAAGTCTGAAAGACCATGAGCCATCTTGAGGCGCTCCAGTGCCGATTCATAGAGTCTCACGATAGCAGTTAAGAGGATCTCTAATATGCCAATGTCACAGAGTCTCTGGAATAATGCCTCTCTTGGAACCGTGTCAAAATCTTTCTAGAAATCTACAAAGCAACTGTAAACCCATGAAGAGCAGTTCGAACAGAAATAGATCATTCCACAGAATTTATCAGAGCAGATATGAAACCACAAGAATTAGATGCCAATTGTACACGGAAAAATATCAGATGATATCAGTTAGAAGGGCACCCTTTGTCACAGTGTTCAAGAATAGAGCAATTGGACTTATGATAATAGAATAACCTGTTTGATATTAGTTCAATTTAATGTCATTAAATACTGTTATTTATCTAAGAAATGCCCAAGAAATAATGAGATTGCCACTGTAAATTTGGATTAAATTCGCAACCATCATAACAGAGACCACTTAGCAGTCATAGTGATTTATTACCAAGATGAATCAGGGTTAATACCACTCCATACATGCAAGTTACACAATAGTGAAACCAGTTAGAAGGCACAAGTTATTATGTGTGTGAGATAACATCAATAACATCAAACCAGTGATTAGACACCCAGAGCAGAGCTGAAATTAATGTGACATTAGCATGAGCAACCAGGTTGTTGTGTCAAGGATTCGATCAGTCTATGGCAATCTTTATGGAAAGACAAGGTATTCAAACCATACCACAGAATTATTAAACCAATGCTCAAGCAATGAGTTTGAAGCTTACATTGTGTGAGATATCAATACTTTTATACCATAAATGCATCCAGATCTGAACCGTAGCATTAAAATCCTGGATATCGAGCTTAAGGATAACAGAGCAGTCATAAAAATGCAAGTCGTAACACTTATTGTGCAAGTTAATTGCCTGGATTTGCAATCGATTGGGCCCTTTCAAAAATGTAGATCATAAAAATGGTGCAATGCTTGGAATACAACCCTTGTATGTTAAATTCCAAAGAGAGAAGTGCCTTTAATTTGCATTTCCAAACATGAATTCGAGTAACAACTAAATAAATTCCAAACAAATTCAAGGATACTCTTTAAGCCAACGTTAGATCAAAAGATGAGCCTGAGAGACTAGATCAAAACTTAAGTGATGCTAAATTCAAATGATAAGTCTTGAGAAGTTTGTAAGCATAGGAAGATCTAATGTAAGAATGATATAGCAATGGAAATGCCCATAAATCAAGCAACCTACATCCAAGATCATAAAGGTACAACTAAAACCTTAAGTTGTAAACAAAAAATAAGGAAACGAAAGATTGTTTTTTGGGTTTTATGGTTGGAGAAAATGATGGACTAGTGCCCTATGGAGACACTACTTAAATTCCAAGTGAAGCTTATGGTTTAGAATGTAACAATGTTAAGGGCACTCAGAGGATTGCGTCTCAAGCATTGTCTAGGGCTACTAGGTTCCTTTCAGGGATGGATGGGGGGATTGGTCTACTAAGAATCCTCTCCAAGTACAAGCAAGGTGATCTCAAAGGTTGGCCAAGGCAAGAGGGAAGAGCCCTAGGACATCCTTAGTCGATGCAATGATGCAAGTATTCAATTGTGAAGGGGCAAAGGCAAGAGAGCCATACCTTGAGTTACCCTTCCAAGTGGACTGAGGTGCCCTTTTTTTGCATTGTTGTAGTGTTGAAGAAATTAATTGTTATTGATGTCAAAGGGACTTCAACTGAGAATGAAATTGTCATAGGATCGTAGAGGACTTCAAGCCCTTTCCAATGAGTATTTACTCACCTCCTAACTCCTCTCCGTTGAAGAGATATTGAATTTACAAATTGGAAAACCACTTTTTCGAAGCCTATGAGTCGGCCTACCTAAACTCAAGTCGTACTTCCTCTCCAAAGGACATGTCGTTTTGTTGAAGAATGTAACTAGGTTCGATCTTCATAATTATACTTGAGAAAGCAAAAGAATTTTTATTATTAATTAAAATTGACTTGTTAAAGCATGGGTTTCATGCTTGGGTCAATTGTCATAGGTTAAGTCTCCATGGTAGGCTTTAGGTTTTTTAAAGGCTAAGTCAAAATCTATTTTGTTATGTCAAATGCTTCCTCCATCAAGTCACCTTGTTGTCGGCCTCCAAGTTAATATTCTACAAGTTGGTTCATTTTCAGTGGGAAACAACTATAAATAGGCATGTGGACTTCGCTCAACAAAGGGAGACAAGACACAAGTTCGGTGAATTACAGTGAAGGATAATTCGATGGTGCAGACGGTCGAAGTGTCATTGCAGGACCAAACTATATCTCTGTTATAATGCCACTATAGGACCGAGTTATGATGCCACTATAGTGCCACTACAAGACTACATTATGATGCTACTACAGTACCACTACAGGACCAAGGTATGATGCCACTACAATACCACTACATGCCACTACAGAATTGAAGTGTGACACATAAAGTATGACAAAAGCATAATGAGAAATGTCACAGGACCGAAGCCAAAGTAAGCTGCCTCAGGATTGAAGTAAGGTTAGGATGCCACAGGATCGAAGTATAAGAAGGCTGCCACAGGATCGAAGTATGGTAAGGATGTCACAGGACTAAAATATGAGAACGCTGCTATAAGGCTTATGTAAACATGAGAAGGCTGCCACAGAATAGAAGCACGAGAAGACGGTGTTTGCAAAGTATTGAAGAACGAAATACTGAATACAAGACTCAGAATTGAAGTATAATCTAACAAGGTTGACTTCATAGATGGAAGAAGTCTTTGGTCTAGGTTATGAGGGTCTTGGTCATCTCAATTTTGTTTTGAAATCACTGAAGGAAGAATTCTTGACTAGGTTTTCCCTTGCCTAGGGGTTTTGCCCCGGCTGTGTGCCTACATCTTGCATCCTCCTCTATTTGTTGATTGACATTAGTCTTGATGATAAGAACAAGATAAATGGAAAGAAGAAAACTAATAATGAATATCACAAGCTAATGTCATAATAAGAGAAATCAATTAATCTGCCACCCTAATGGATTTCTCAACATGGTATCAGAGCTATGGTTGAAGATCACCTTGTTGGAAAGAAGGAAATGCAGTCTTGACAGAAAAAGAAGATTATGATCTGAAATTTTTGGCTATTACAGGAAGTATGAGGGAGGCTTTGAGTCCTAAACTATTTTGTGCAAGTCAAATACTCAAGTAGGGGCAATGAAGTTGTTTAAAGGACTAGCAAAAGGATTTGATCACTTCCAGTGTTTAAGAACTGCAGGCTTGTATCCTTTGTCTAGGGCAACACCAACATTGAAGGCCCTCCAAATTAACACAAACAAAAATCTGAATGAGAGAAACTGATCCTTGTGACAAAAAAGGGCAGTCATCCTAGCAACATTTTGGACAGTATCTAATATTGAAGTCTCATCAAACAAAGGGTATTCAACGCTCTAGGAACCAACTCAAAGAAATCAAGTAACTATTGTCACCTTACCTAACAAATGCATATGCAACACGTCTAATGGACTATCAAATCAAAAGTATGTAAACAAGAGGTACGTATATTTATTTTATTTCAATGAGCTTCTAGATTTTCAATATATCTAATAGTATAAAATCTTAGATGATCCATATAATCCTTGTTTATATTTAATCTAGGGTAAAGACTGTAATCCCTAGATGACATACAAGAACCTTAATCCTTATCTTCTAGGGCTTATACGTAATCTAGGATGTCAAGTAAAATCCTAGTGTTGTTTGGAAGAAAAGATAACTTGGTTTTTGATATATATAAGGTTCATGTTCTTGGTATCACATGTTTTTCTTGAAAGCATTTGTTACAAGTATAAAACATCATGGCTTAATACAAAGAGAGCACTTCAAGGAATCCCTACAAAGTTTGTTAAGGAACATCTCTAGGTACATCTTAGACTATACACTTTATAAATTTCTCTTATTATAAAGGGCACGCTCATTATCTTTTGAAGTTATGTTACTAACAAGTGTTATGTCTAGCTCTTTTGAGTCATAAAGATTCTTGATCAGGTAATAAATCATTAGATAAATCCACCCTCATATCTTTTATTATTCTTATGGAACCTTAAAATGGTTCTCTGTAAAACCCTAATCTAAGGGTATGCTGGAGCTTATGTGAAAAACCCTAATCCACTTAGGGTTAAGAAAAAACTATTCTTTTGATGTTTAGGGTTTTGATGATGTTATGTTTAGAATTTTGGTATTTTTATAGAAACCCTTGTCCTTTAGGGTTTTGATGATAATGGCATGTTTGGGGTTTTGATACTATTATAAAAACCCTAGTCCATTAAGGTTTGCTATGTATTGAAATCCTTGAGTCTTTAGGGTTCATGAGAAAAACACTTATAATATCTATAGTTAGCTCCTAAGAATGAAACCCTAGGTGTATGTTTGTCCATCTGATCGAAACCCTAGCATGATCAAGTTTGTTATATGTCTAACCTTAATGTTTGGATACTTGTAATGATATGCTTGTGCATGGGTATGATATCCTAGATATGTATATGTGCTGACCAAATTGTTGTTGATCATAGTTTGTGAAATCTAGGGTTTTGTAACTAAACCGTAGTAGAAGTTTGATATTCTAGGATATGATGATAATGTTTTAAATGTGATGATGTGTAAGTTTGGAATTTACAAAGGTTGGCCATATTGTTGAAACCTTAGATTGTGCTGTGATTGGTATTGATTGTTGAGGCTTAATGTCTCATAGATGGAATCTAGGGTCTGTATTAAATCCTAGAAGTCTAACACATTCTAAGGTTGTTATATGCATTGTCGAATTGTACTTGATTGAACTGTTTCTAGGGTTTGCAATATGTTATAGAAGAATTTTTCATATCTTTGAAAGTGATATTATAGCCTTCGATATAATGAGATTGATATCTTGATTGAGCTATTGATGTGATTTAGGGTTTGTAACAAAATCCCGGGCAAGAAGTTGAAGTATAAAAGTATGCGTCTCTTGCTGATTATGAACCTAACTAAGGTTAGGTATCTAGTATCTAAAGTCTAATGCTTCCATTATTGTATGATTCAAATAAGGTTAACTCCATGCTTCTATGGTTTTGGTTGTACTTGCTATCTAAGTTATGTAGGTACATAATCTTCAAAGATGATGAAGATATTTATAAGTAAAGTTGATTTGCTAAGCATGATGTAGGAAGATGATAGAGATAACTTTGATAAGAAGGATGGAAGCCATAAAAGATTCTCCAATATCATAAAAGAAGTTGACCTCCTTAAGTTAAGAGGGAGCCTGGATAGAAGAAATCTCCCTAGTTAAGAGGGAGGGCATATTGTAGCCATGATGGATACCTTGAAAGAAGAAATTGGAGAATGCTTTTTGAGGTGCTGCTGAAAAAAGGAAAGCAGGATTTGGTAGTAGAATATGTTGTTGCATGTGAAGTAGGAAAGGAAGTTGTATGGTTGAGGAATCTTTTGTCGAGATTCGTATGGAAGTCTCTAAGTCCTATTGTGATAAATTGAGAAGCAACATCAAGATGATTAAAGACCCCGAAGGTTTGATAGCATGTTTTACGTGCTTCTTGTTACCGATCAATTTGATCGAGAGAAATTTGTTGTTACCAATCTGTTTGATTGGGGAGGATTTGCTACCGATTTGAAAATTAGGAGTGTTGAGGCTTTGTGTGTGATACACATTGCCTGTGAGGACATTTGGCCAGCACTATGTGTAGATGTTTGGATCCTGAAGTAGGGAGGGTGGCGTTGGTCATAGAGCTCTGACCTCAGATACACACTTGGATCCGTGGGTTGATGGTTAGCCAGTAAGCCTGATGGTACCTAGAGAGGTTGAAAGATTTAGTCCATCTTAGTCCCACCCGTTTAGATTGCCTTGGTTAGGAATCTAGTTTGTGGCACCGTGTGTGCCTAAACTGTTCAAGGACTTGGATAGATTTCCCTGGTCAAGAATCTAGTCCATGGCATTGCGGTGCCAAAAATTCTTCGTAGATCATGTGGTTTGAGATCTTCCATGTACCTCTATAGATATATGAATACCTCCCTAGTTAAGAGGGAGTGTTGAAGAATGTAACTGGGTTCGGTCTTCATAATTATACTTGAGAAAGCAAAATAAATTTTATTATTAATTTAAATTGACTTGTTAGAGCATGGGTTTCATGCTTGGGTCAATTGTCATAGGTCAAGCCTCCATTGTAGGCTTTTAGGATTTTTAAAGTCTTAAGTCAAAATCTATTTTGATATGTCAAATGCTTCCTCCATCAAGCCACCTTGTTGTCGGCCTCCAAATTAATATTCTACAAGTTGGCTCATTTTTAGTGGGAAACAACTATAAATAGGCATGTAGACTTCTCTCAATAGAGAGAGACAAGACACAAGTTCGATGAATTACAGTGAAGGATAATTAATATTCTACAAGTTGGCTCATTTTCAGTGGGAAACAACTATAAATAGGCATGTAGACTTCTCTCAATAGAGAGAGACAAGACACAAGTTCGATGAATTACGGTGAAGGATAATTCGATGGTGCAGAAGGTCGAAGTGTCATTGTAGTATAGAAGTATATCTTTGTTATAATGCCACTACATGATCGAGGTATGATGCCACTACAAGACCGAGTTATGATGCCACTACAGTGCTACTACAGGACTGAGTTATGATGCCACTATAGTGCTACTACAGGACTGAGTTATGATGCGACTACAGGATCGAGTTATGATGCCACTACAATACCACTATAGGATCGAGGTATGATACCGCTACAAGACCAAGTTATGATGCCACTACAAAATTGAATCATGATGCACATAAAGTACGACAAAAGCATAATGAGGAATGTCACAGGACCGAAACCAAAGTAAGTTGCCTCAAGATTGAAGTAAGGTAAGGATTCCACAAGATCGAGGTATAAGAAGGCTTCCACAGGATCGAAGTATGGTAAGGATGTCACAAGACTAAAATATGAGAAGGTTGCCACAGGCTCGAAGTATGGTAAGGATGTCACAGGACTAAAATACGAGAAGGCTGCCACAAGGCTTACAAGGCTTATGTAAACATGAGAAGGATGCAACAAAATAGAAGCATGAGAAGATGGTGTTTGCAAAGTATTGAAGAATGAAATACTGAATACAAGACTCAAAATTGAAGTATAATCTAACAAGGTTGACTTGATGGATGGAAAAGTCTTTGGTCTAGGTTATGAGGGTCTTGGTCATCTCAATTTTGTTTTGAATCTACTGAAGGAAGAATTCTTAACTGGGTTTTCCCCTACGTAGGGGTTTTCCCTAGCTGCATGCCTACATCTCGTGTCCTCCTATGTTTGTTGATTGGCATTAGTCTTGATGATAAGAACAAGATAAATTGAAAGAGAGAACTAATAATGAAACATCACTAGATAATGTCATAATAAGAGAAATCAATTAGTTTGCCACCTTAATGGATTTCTCAACACGTTTCACCCTTGGCTATCTTGGCTAAATAGCCATTCAACCTCTCACTCTATGCCATAAAACTTAGCTCATATATATAAAAGTGTAGAAGAAGGAATGAAAGAGTTCGCAACTCGTGAAACAAGGAAGCTAAGGAAGACGAAGACTGTTTGAAGTTTGGCATTTCTGTTGGGTGAATCTCTTGTGGTTTCTTTGTGATTTCTGTGGATAAACCTTGGGCACTTACTTCTGTTTTGAGTAGAGCAACTTGGTTCTCTTTATAGATCTATTCATCTCTTTAATAGAGTTATGAACTCATATCTGTGACCCCCTTCAGTTCAGACCTGTAATCTACTAGAAGCTCAGACCTTCAGACCTATAGCCTACCATCAGCTCAGACTTGAAGACTTGTAGAAGCAACATTCATTGAAGACTTGTAGAAGCAACATTGAAGATCTGATTGAAGTAAATATTGTTTTGAAAAATTTGAATTGACCCATTGGAGCTTGGAGTAGTTGAGAGGATTGGAGTCCTCAAGGAGATCTAGTTGGTACTACAATTTGAAGTGAGGATTGGAGTCCTCACACAAGGTTGGAGCCTTGGAGAAGTTGAAGAATTTATTGTACAGGTTGGACCCTGATTCATTGTACAAGAGGATTGGAGCAGGGTTGCGAAAATCGCGATAATATCGACAAATCGGGATTTTTTGAGTTTGGCGATATTATCGCCCGATTCTACATTAATTTTTTTTCACAAAAAATCGCGATAACTTGAAAAAATTGCAATTTTTTGGGAATAAATCTTTGAAAAAAAAAATTTCTCCGATTTTTTGATGAGGAGGAGGAGTAATAGGAGGAGGAGGTGACACAACCTACCCACGCTACTCCTGTCACCAGTACAGGACGTGGTCTACCTCCTGTAGCTCCTAGTTCTTCAGCGTCTAGAGCACAACAAAGTCCACTGCCAACTCCACCGGCATCTACATCTAGAGAGAAAGGGAAAGCCATTGCATTTTCTCGCAAGACGGGCAGAGGAAATCAGTGGTATTAGACTTTAGTTATTTAGTTCATTTCATTGTATATGACATTATGACTCATGATATGAGATACATTATTATATTTTTTGTTGATATTTTGAGGCTGAGTTGGGACTCAGGAGTCAAGACTTACTATTGAGGACATGATTCACTGTTATGTGTGATGTAGCACTAGAAATGATATTACACATCTTATATATTAGTTCTTTTATCATATTTATGTGTCAATGTATTTATTTTATGTTGTAGATGCTTTAGATATTAAAAAATTGAAAAAAAATGAATATTTTTGTATTTTACAAATTTTTCCCTATTATTTCCCGATTTTTACGATTTTTTTCCGATTTTTTCCCCTCGCCGATAATATCCCGAAAACAATAACTGCAACATTGGATTGGAGTCTTCACCATTTTGGTTAATAAATTTATTCTTGTTCTATCTCTTATGTTTTGGTTCATTTTGTGATAATTTTTTTTAACTCACATAAAATAACAATTGAAAGAAACACTGATTCACCCCCCCTCTCAGTGATTCCAACATGTAGCTCTGCCCTCTAAGAAAAAAAAGAAAATAGCCTAGTTTAACCCTTGAACATTAACTAAATCATCATTTAGAAAAAATATAGCTTCATAATAGCTCTTCAACCAAGTTTTCTTATTAATCTCCAACAAATAAAAATGAGAGAGGTCTCCTCCTAATATATATAGAGAGCCTCCTCAATACATGGTGTAATACAATGTGCTTTAGCTCAAACTATGTGCAAAAACAATTGTCCAATTAATGGAAAAGTACAATAATTGGGCACAAAAGGCCCTCATCAAACTCCAATACAATATTGCCCCATCAAACAAGGTCAAAGATGCAATCAATTCCCACATGTGTGAACCTAGAAAGGTTAAGTCAAGTGTGCCTCCCTCAAAAGTGGCCAACAACCCTCAAAATAGGTGAAGATAAGGTCAAATAAGGGCCCAAATACTAGGGTGCTCCTCCAATCAACTCCCAAGAGTGAAGAAGTGTGACACCATCCCCACGTGTGGGACCTCCAATGATGAATCCAATGCTAAATGACATGTGTGGCTCCTTAAGTAAACTCGCTCCTTAGTGTCATATCTAACCGTTGTTACATTTGACCCTAGGTAACCACCTCTTAGGAGCCCTCAAATGTCTCAACAAACTCCCACATGTGGTCCATAGAGGAATAATCATGCATGTATGATGATAAGGTGCCTATCTAGGCTAGAAAGGCATCTTTGAATGGTCCATGTGTCATCTCTAATGATATGGCATCCTTGTCATCACTCGATGAATTGTCACGAATCCCAATGTGATGACATGTATCCCAAGAAGTACATGGATCCCAAGAAATATGACAGAGACCTTGAGGCATGGTACATGGATCGTAATGCTAGGCACCCACTTGTAATGGTGTGTCCAACTTGCTGATGTGTCATTAGGTGGCATACCCTTAGTGATTTCTTCAAACATAACATATAACAAAGGTTAGTTTTATAGTTTGTCTAAACTTTACCATGTGGGAACATCAATTAACCCTTGTACATGTTTCAAGTCCTAGGACAAAATGTGTATTCTAAGCCTGCAAGTAAAAGATAGGTGATCTGATGAAAAATCATGAATGGGGAAGGGGAAAACTTCATGTGATGACCTTCAAAGTCAAGTAATGATTCAGAGGTCTTATACTTTGATCATCTAGCTTTTAAGAGATAAGCATTTTTGTGTACAAAAGTCTTTAGAGTGGGAGCTTAACATTGAGTTGCCTTTCCTCAAAACTGTTTCATAGACAACTATGGGACTAAGGGCAATGGCCTCATAGCTTCACATTTTTTTGGGTTTTAACCTTATTGGCTCTCCACCTCTTAGCCTTTTTGGCCTTAATGACTTAGGCATTTCTTCATTTGGGCCCTATTTGTGATCTTTGATAAGTCAAACATAAAAGGGAAAAGTCTTTTCTATGGACAAGATGGGATGTGTAAGACGCTACATTAATTAGTTTCCTAGTAGTACAACTTGACGTGAGAAATGACAACTTCTGAAAAAACCATATCCCTCGTAATACAACAAAACAAAGAATAAAACTATAATGTTATGATGTGTTATCAAATTTCATTAGGGTTTATCACTTTCACAACAAGATCGAGAAGCTATAACACCACATCCAAGCAAGAATACCAATAAATGGAAAATCAAAGTAGAACATGTAACCAAACCAAACTCTACCATCCATAAGTGCTTTTATGAACAAATATATAAAATAATATAATTAAATAGTTCATAACTAAATAATAATTAACAAATAATAATTAGTATAATGAAAGGACATGTCTGAAAAGATATGACTATTCATGAAAGGGCATCTTACCTAGGTATATATATGAGACCCTCATTATATCATATCATACCAATTGTACTCAAAAAATTATATATATAATTGTTTAATCCTTGTGGATATTTTCATATTCTCAACTTTTGGAATATTTCGTGTGTGAGCGAACTTTGTACGTCACAAGTGCATTTGTAAATAGGAGAGGTGAGGGCGGAGTATTTGATTATGATATACCACAATTGAGCTGGCACAACACTGTATCTTGTTGGAATGTTTCCCTTTGGAAGGTAATAATGTCTATTGTTTTGTTCAAAGAAATTGTAATCTTATGTAAAAGAGTTGTCCCACGTTCATCTTGGAGTAGAGTACCCTTGTTATCATTTATCATATAAAGAGGTGTAAATACATTTATACCACATGTATTATTGGGAATTTGGGATGTAATTCTTCTATATCTGTTGGTATATAATAGAAGTAAGGGGGACCCATCAAACAAACATAATGGATAGAGAACAAGTATCACAAAGGGTAAAGCATTTGTGGAGGTGTTGTCAATTGTAAGATTGGAGATTTCTAAAAACTAACAAAGACGATATTGCCTTCTCATGGTTGTTTCCCTATTGGGGTTTTACCATGTATATTTGGTTTAATCCTCTTTGTCTCTTGTCTCTTTCTAACATTAATTAATTGGTGTTGTTATATGCAAAGGAGGATAGAGTAGTAAAGTTTTGGTATTTTATACTATTGTACGTTTATTCATATGTCTCAATATTCTAACATATTTGAAGAAGAAAATGAGAGAACTGTATGCGTTTGGAGAGATGGAGAAAGAAAACTCGTGGAATTAGCAATGAAACACCCATGTTAGCGTGCCTCTAATGTAGTCAGTCACCCCTTGGGAGGTAATGTACCCACTTCCACAGATAGAGGATCTAAATGTTGTTGTTCGATGGGTATCTTTAGGGACAAGGGATTCAAGCTAGAATTCTATTTTTGAGTCTAGTCATGTTGAGGATGTAGTTGATGAGAATTAAGATTATATTCAAGCTAGAATCCTATTTTTGAGTCTAGTCATGTTGAGGATGTATTTGATGAGAATTTAGATTATTCTCTCATATGATTAGATTGTAGAGTCTACTGATCACTATAATTTGAGAGGAGGTGTTTGTGCTTCTTCATATTTCTAGAAGCCCCAGAATTTACAATCCATTCTAGTGCAGAGGTGAAGGACCATAGATCAAGGTGCACAACTAAATATGTAGAGTTATCATTCTTATCTTTCAATACAACATTGTTTCCTGTTGTGTTCTAAGCAATATCTTCAATCTTTTGAAGATGGAAAAGACAATTTTTGAAAGTGTGGCCCTCCTTTTTTGCAATATGGCCACATCAGTCTCTTCTTCTTTGAGAATTTGGAAGTGTCCTTAGAGGTAGCCTTAGAATGGGTATGCTCATAAGGGGATAGCTTGCCCAAATTCCTAAAAGTGATTTGGTGTTTAATGAGATTCGAAAACACATCTCCCAAAGAAGGGGAAGCATGTGTTTTGATAAGTAGAGGGATGCTATCAAATAAGATAAGATAATTATATTAATGTCTGATGAATGACCACAAATGTAGTTCAATGGAATCGGAGAATACAACCAATATGTATACAATATGGGAGTGCAAGTGCAACTCCTAGAAAATGCTGAAATTATATAAAGAAAGAAACTTACATAAGTATAATCATTAGAACATTTGTATAAAATCGTGACAAAAAGTATGGTGATACAAACACTATGTGAGTTTGTCCATGACTGAAAAGGTGGACAACTCAAGAATCTTGAGATAGAGAGAGAAAGAGATCGAACGATGAGGTCAATGATGTCAAGGTATCGTGAGTTTCATGGTTGAGGGCAAGGGGGTAAATAGGGCACTGGCTTTTTGTTGGAGTCCTTTGGAACCATGAAAGGGACCAATTGTATGATCATGTGGGGATGTACAACAAAGGGATACTTTTGGCATCTGAGGTCAAAAGAAGGAAACTCCAAACTGATCTTTGGTTGTTCCTTTGGGTTTGGAAGGTAGTCTGACAGACATGAGGTGTTGTACTTTGAATCTGTTAGGAGATGATCTCTCCAACGCTTTGAGAACGTGTGGCTTGATGTACAAATTGGTACCTATGAAGTGTGCTGAATGGTGTTGTCATTGACGCCAATGTTAGTTCTTGAACGCTCTTAATATACGTCTTGGATTACATTAGTTGGAAACTTCAATAGACAAGAAGCCCTGGAAGGAAGCCAAAAAACCCTAGAAGCCCTGCACTTGTTGAAGTTTTTGGGCATGAAGATCAATGAATTTCCTCTGGATACTTTCATCAAATGATGGTCCTCGTCATGATGATTCCAACGATATATGGCATGCCTTGTGATTCATCTTGGTTAGGGAGATATGCTTGATCAATGGTCAAAATCCCTTCCTGTGGTCAAAGTCCCCAAAAGGAGATGATGTGGTAGTTTATCATTAGCTAAAAAATTGCCCAAATTATTAGGCCAAGAAGGACCTTCATTGAAGAATTAACTGAAACATTTTGTGGGATTTGAAATTAAAATTAAAATTGCCTCCCTCCAATTGCAAGTCAACCTTAAAAGGACAACAAAGTTCGGCTTCAAAAGAAGTTTAAAAATTCAAATTAAAGTGCCTTTCCCTCCAAGTTGGCTCCCCCCAAAAGGTGAGGTCGGCCTCCCTAGTTTAGCCTTTCAAGCCTCTATAAATAGAGGCTCAACCTCCCCATAATGAATCAATCAACTCGTTCACATCCTTTGTAATTTTCTATGCCGTACTGCGGTCCTCGTGGAAGTTTGTCATCGTTCCTCTTGTTTTATGTTCACAACTCTCGTTGGAGGCATAGGTCTTTTGAGGATATCTTCTGTGTTTTTTTTCTTCGATTTAGGGCTGCGTTGGCAGTGGGGTATATCTTTGTTTTTGTTCTGGGTTAAAGGGCTTCCTTCTGGGCTTTTTATGGTGAGGAAATTTCTGCTTTTGTTCTGGTTAGGGCTACGTTTTTGGATTTTTTTGGGAATGAAAGGGCTTTGCTATCCTCTAAATTTTGTGATTGCTCGATCCTTTATAATTAGAGATGTAGCCCTTGATTTGACCTGAGGTATATGCCTTAAAACTCTGTGCAAAAATCATCCTTGATCAACTTAATTTGGCCCTCCAACTGTGGTGTATTTAGCCCTAAGCTCTTTGCAAATTTGGCCCTCCAATTTCTGTGGTATAGGCCTTTGTATTTTGTGTGTTTGATTTGGCCATCTAGGGTCTACTTATTTTGGCCCTCCATGATCTGTTGTTTAATCCATATTTCAGCCTTGTTCTAGCTTTGTCTCGATCTGTGATCTAAGCACTAACACCTGTGCTAATTCAACCTTTTTCTAGTCATGTTTCAACCCTTGTTATGAGCCCTAAACTCTTTACGAATTCGTCCCTAAAACCTGTGCCAATTCGCACTACCTTATGCGCTATTATGTGGTAAAAATCAAAGGCGAATTATATCATAGGCCAATTAGTTAAAAATCCTAGGTCAATTCGCACTACCTTCCTCCTCAAAGCCTGTTGATGAAAAGGCTTGATCTCTTTTTCTGTTTCGAATGTCTTCTCGTCTCAGAACTGTCATCTTTGTTGATACAAGACAATATGATCCTTGGAGTGATAAATAAAATTGCCGAACTAAAAAGGAATCTGACCATCCTAGATCAATCTTCTGTGGAATCTTGTAGTTATTGGAAACTTGTGATGAATTGTTATCATCGAATTGAATTGTGCAAACTTCAAAGTTCTTCAAAACATGAGTTTGTTGTTTATGTTATGAGTGATACGGATTTGTAGATTGATTGAGATGTCTATTCTTGTGATTCAGATGTAGATAAGGAGTTCTTTTGGTTTGTCCTTTCCTTATCATTTGTGTGGTGAGATTCTGATTTTTTTTTTCAGATTTTGATGTCGTCGAGTTGGTTACAGAATCTTCACTTGGGTTTCTCATCATCTGAATTGCAACTTCTGAATATGTTTTCCTTTCAACAGGGTTTTCATCTTCTTGAGTTATGATATTGACTAGCTTAGTATTCCTTCTTTTTTCTTCAACTTGGATGGTCATGTCTGAAGACTTCGTTATGTCTTTCGTGTTGAGTTCTTCTAGTTTGTTTTCAAGGATTTTTTGTTGTTTTTAATTTTCTTAATTTGTGTCAATAATTTCTCGTTATGGTCCTTGAGGCAAGTAACTTCTTCATTTTTATCAACGGTGATTTTGTCAATTTCCCTTTGCATATTCTGTATCGCTTTTTTACTTTCTTGAGAAATTACTTTTGAGATATCTAGTATGTCTTCTGGTGTTACTGAATTCGGCTTCATTTTAACATATTGTAGCGTTAATTTTTGTTTGTTTGTAAGAGAATGTCAAAAACTTCTTCTTCGTATTTAGGATGAATGACCCTAGTGATTCCATCCAAAGCGAACCCAAAATTATATCTCTATTGTCGCAAAATAAGGTTTTAATGGTGAATTGCGAGACATAAATATAGTCCCCAATACTTAGTTGTAGATTGCATATGTCGTATTGTTTGTCACTTGTGTCAACAAAATTCGTTTCAATTATATTCGATTCAGGGATCCCAAATTGGTTAGCACATTCAGTACTAACATAATTATTATTTTGAGTAGGATTGATAGAGATGATAACATCCTTCTCGCAAGCGATCCTTTGATTTTAAATAGCGCACTGACACATATACTAAAAGTTTTAGGAAATCTTTTGTCACTAATCTCCATTTATTCTTCCTTCAGAGATTGACTATATTCTGCGTTCGTTAACGAGTTACACTTTTTTCTTCTATATTCCTTGGTAATTTTTTTTTAATCACTCTTCTTTTTCTTTAAAAAAATGTACCTTGAATAAAATTTCTTTTTATAAACTTTTCCTCTTTCCTTTTTTATTATTATAATGTATTTAACTTCAAATATATATATTTTTAACTAACTCTCTTTAATACTTTTTAATTATGTGTACTTTATAAATAGGTCTAGTAATCTTCACCTTATTTTAGTGGCAATTTTAATATTATACGTTTTCTCCAAACTTAACAGAAATGATGAGATGTGACTCTCCTGATGGGTTGCGTTCACTTTAGCGGTTGGAATTTTATTGATTGGTAGAATTGGAGTGTAGTAAAAAAAATCGTGTGGACAGGGCTGACGGCTATGGCCGATGGGAGTTGTGCGACGACTCTGTGGTTGACGAGAAGGCAACAACTTGAATTAGTGTCCTCTGTCTCGACTAAAAAACAGAACAACCCAACTAAACCAGTATGCAGCAGTGGTGGGAATGATAGCTAGAGACATGATCTTTTCGTCTTCTTTACTAACCCGCGTGTCTCGATCGATTCTAGTAACTTGAGGCTCACTTTTTTTGTAAAGTCAATTGATGCGACATTCAACCTTTAATAGTTTCAAATCGTACGGATAGGGTTGACTACTTCTGTAGTGACCCGCGGAGGCAAATTTGCCAGCTAAGCGGTGGACCTAGTGCGACAGATGAGGATGTGCAACCTGTCGGCGACAGTGCCATTTGTGCAACTCGTCGGGTAGCTGTTGGTGTGATTTCTCTTTTTTCTTTGTCTTTTAACTTCTAATTTATTGTAATTTTGTTTTTCTTGTGTGTATATATATATATATATATATATATTTTTTTTTTTGTATATAACTTTTTAAAATTTTTTTATTTATTAATGTATTTATTTTGACTTTTTTTTTTTTAAATTTTCTCTCTATATATATTGACCCCCTTTTTATAATATCTATATTAATTTTTTTTATAGGTATATAATCCTGTTTGTTGTTTTTCTAATTCCTTTTTTTACCTTTTTTTTTTATAGCTTAATAATTATATATATATATATATATATATCAAGCAGAAAAAGGGCTGAATACATCAAGCGAATGAAGAAGCAATTTGTCCCATAGGCTATCTTTAGCCTCGTGGACGTTAAAATAATTTCTTTCTTTCTTCCTTCTTTCTATATATATATATATATATTATCTTTCTCTTTTTAATGGCCAAAGGCTTGATGGCTTAATGGAGAATCTCCAAAAAACTTGTGTAGCGAAATGCTTGAATTGCAGCAACAACTAAGTTAATGAAGAGTCGATGGCTAAAGGCTAGATCAAACTGGTTCTGTGCAATAGTTGAATGGCTAGAGGATCGAACAACTCTGATACCAATGTAACGAACAAAGTTCGTATACTCAAAAGTTAAATACTCCATAAGACTTGGAATATAAAGATCTCCATTGAAGATACAAGAATATATATTAAAATGTATGAATGAGAATATGTTGTTACAAATGAGAGTGAGGGCCTGCTTATATACCCTAGGCAGGTGTCCCTTTATGAATGGCAATGTCCTTAGGGACATACTTTTTTATTCACTAATTAATCATTATTTATGATATGTTATTATTATTTATATGTACATTATTTATATCTATATTTTATTCATAACACCTTGTCAACATACTTTCCTTTCTCTTTCTTATCATGATTCACTTTATATGTACATTTGGATGCATAGTGACCTACTCTTACACAAGAAAAACATTTAAAGGGAAGCTTATGTTTGAATTCACCAATTACCACTTGCAACTTTCTCACAAAATTTGCTTCTTCCTCATCTGAAATGTAGCTTGTATCTCTAGGCCTTTCTTTTTCTTTCCCTTTATATGTGGCTTTGGAGACTGCTTCACTAATACCTGATATACCCCCTTTTCTCCTCTCAAAGGCTTTCCCATGTAGTTGTTCAAGGGTAATTTTCTTCAAACCTGCATTTCTTCAATAGCGAAGACTTTGGAATCGAACTTTGGAGTTAGTGATCTCAAGATCTTTTTGACAACAATTTCCTTTATTTCGTTACCAAAATTGTTCATTGTGTTAGCAATTCCATATACTCTAAGGAAAAATCTTTCAATGCTTTCATCATCATGCATTTTAAGATTCTCATTATGAATTCTATATGTTTGAAGTTTAGCACTTTTTATCTTAGTGTCGCCTGCATAGCTTTGGACAAGCTTATCCCATATTGCCTTTGCGTTGCTGAGCTGCATGACTTTCACAAACTCAAATTTAGCCAAACTTCCCAAAATAACATTTACTGCCTTTGTGTTGTTCTCGTATTGTGTCTTTCCTGCATTATCTGTGGGAATGGAGGTTGGGTATTGATATCCACCTTCAACAATTGCCCATACATCAACACCTAGTGCCTGAAAATATGCTCTCATTATGACTTTCCAAAATATAAAGTTAGTTCCATTAAACAAGGGTGGCTTGGAAGAAAATACTCCCTCTTGACTGCTTTTTCTGAGGGACCTGCTTTGATACCAATTGTTAGGAAAAATACTGAGAGGAGCGGTGGGAAATCAATATTTTTAATTCACATTAACTTTTCATTTCATATTCTGAATTCTGTACGCTATTGTTCTTTATGCAACGAATGTGTGTACACGATTTCAGCGAAGGATAACAACGTATACCCAAGTTACTTAATTTATCATAAATCCATCAGTGAGTTAACTTTAACCATTGCATTATTGATCCATTAACCATTTAATATGCAATAAAGAACATATAAATCACAACACATAAGCAACACACATAGAACACCAGGATTTTAGGTCGAAACCTAATGTGGGAGAAAACCACCACTACCATCGTCTCTGTCTTCTTCTTTTATTATAAAGAAAAGCTTCATTACCTCTTGTACTGGCACAGACTCTTACCAGTACGCAGGCACCCACCTGCAGGAGGCTACAACCTCCACTTGTTCTCTAGCACCCACTGGAAGGGAGCTACAACCCCCTGATCTCGTTTACTGACTTCTACGGGAAGGGAGCACCTACCCCTTGAACAAATTTACCAACTATCACTGGAAGGAAGCTTCGACTCCCTTACTGAAGGCTCCAACCCTCAGCACCTTGTGGACCACATTTTAGAACGTTTCAGACTGGATCCACTTGTTTCATATACACAAAGCTTGTAGGGCACCTTTCATCAAATTTTCACATTGGACCCACATCAACAATAAGCCCAAACCAAACTGAATACTAAATCTGAAATACAATCACTGAACTAATTGAATCACTATAACATCATCTCACTGAATACTGAATCAATCACTGCAACTACATCAGATCAATGCTAACCAAACCATAGCAGATATAAACCATCCAGATCAAGACATCATTGACAGACAACAACAAATATAACATAACTCATCGATTGTTATCATCAAGCAACACTATAAACCCTGAACAGATCTAACTCAGAATATATATGCGACTGTTATTTGTCAGACCTGCGTATATACGCTCTTTTAATGTGTAACACCCGCGTACAAATCTCAACATACTGAAAAAAATCTTGGAATATATATGCGACTCAACAAAAATATATCTGCGTATGTACGTGACTATCCAGAAGCAAACTAGCATATAGAGCTTGAATTACTAAAACATACCTTCGCTGCAAACACAACTTACATTCCGCAAACTTCACTGTCAAAACTACTGACTTCTGAAAACTCATTCAGGTCACAACATTACTATAATCACATATCCATCATTATTAGCTACTTAGAAATTTGCAACAAGTAAATCAATCAACCATATTTCAACGTATCTTTAGATCTTTCAGATCTGAATCATTTCGCTCTCTGGTGCAATTGCATCCCTGTTCTATATCAGCTCACACATTAATGATCCATTTGCTTGCATACCTAACACCTTGATCTCCATCTCCTTATATAGCTTTTGCCTTAGCCAATACCTTAGGTAAATTCCTTGGTAATGTTGTTAGCATTTGTTGACAGGATCAAATAAACATTGCTGCCCCATTGACTATGGGAAAATACCATGGTAATGACCCCCGGTATCCAAATTTCCATGGTTCGGATTATGTAAGCAATTTTTGCTCACAAGACCTGCGTATGTACGCGACTGCATATGCTTTTCAAACTTTAAATTTGTCATCAATTGTACCTGAACTGCCATTTCTTTGTCCATATTTTCTGTACCATCTGTACCAATGATATCTGTGTTAGTTCTACAATCATCATATTATCACTATGTTGACATCAAGGACATCTTTGTCAAGCAAGTTGCCATCAAGGAGAACACATTAGCCATAATGCCAACAAAAACATAGTTTGTGGATCTTTCTTGAGGTTGTTGTTTCAGAGTTAAGAATAAAGAGAGGATGTGTTGCACATTATTGAAGTAAATACGAGAGACAAAATGGCAATATCTGTAAGATCATTATTCAATTGACAGTTCATTCACATCTTTAAACATGAATTAATGAGGATGAAGGTAACACATGCTGCACAATGGGCTTTTATTACACATGGATGCTTAATACATGGCAAGTGGGGATACAACAGTTCACCTAACTAATAGGGGCTTTTTAATGAGAACCTCCTGATGAAGTGTCCATAAGGACAACCTTGTGCCTTGAATTGTGACCAAAAACTGATAAAGTAATTATATTATAATGGTTTTGCTGATAACGTAAAACATAAATAAAATCCAATGAGAAAACACAGTTCGCATACCTGTGGCTATCGTCTATATTGTCCTTTGGTCTTCTCTGACCTGCATTAGTAGTTAGGTAGGTTTCTAGTCTACAGTTGTCGAAGATAAAAGTTGCTTACTTCTTAGTTGTCATTGATATTTCTGATATTATTACTCCTCTGGAGCGCATCATCATTTCCTAGGTGTTACAAATGAGGAGCTTCTAATGATGTTTCTATAAGGATGACCTTGTGAAATGACTCACAACCAATAAAGTAGTTACTGTATTATGTCTTAATGATTCTGCCATCAACTTGAACTCAAAAAAGATTGTGTGCATTTAGGTGCTTATGTTCACAGTATCATCTCAGCATTTATTGACTCACTTGAGAATCTGAGATTGCAACAAGGGTCCTGTTCTTTATGATATCCCAAACAGGCTTAAACTGTTCTAAGTTCTGTAAACCAATTTTCTTAACTTGTCCCTTGGTTGAAGTGTTGGCCTTTCTTTTCACATAGCTTGCTTATCCTGTCATTCAATTAATGATTCCCATTTTTGTGTAGCTAGCACAAATGGTTGTTCATTTTTAACAGGTTTTTGCAGCTTCTGATTAGTATTGTTCTATTATATAATTATTCCTTGTGCTTGTAACTGATACTTTATTGCCAATGCAGACACTTAAATGACCAGCTGCAAAAAGTTCAAATCGTGAATGATACAAACAAGGTAAGAATAGCATTGTGTATCTCTATCCTGGAAATGCAGCCTCTAAATGACAAACTGCAACCCTCTGTACATGCACTTGCATTTTTCCTGGAATTTTATTATAAATTTTGCACGTTGTAAAATCTCCATATTTCTAATTTTCTGAACGTTTCTTTATCATAACCATTTATTCATTGTCAGCCATATCTAAAGAGTAAGCATTCTTACTGTATTGTAATTTGTCGCTAGGAGTTTGTTATTGAGACGTTGAGGTCAATAGCTGAACTAGTGACTTATGGTGACCAACATGATTCATCCATTTTTGAGTAAGATCTTTTCCAATTCATTACAGCTGTTTTTCATTTGTTAATTTTTTGTAGACTGTTAGCATTTGCAAAGCCAATAGCATATTCCATGCAAACCAAGTTTTTGTGTTCAATGCATGTAGGTTTTTCATGGAGAAGCAGATAATGTCACAGTTCCTGCGTATTCTAAAAATCAGTAAAGCTAGAAGTGTTGCAGTACAGTTATTACAGACCTTGAGCATCATGATCCAGAACTTGCAGAGTGAACATGCAATTTGTAAGTGAAAATAAGACCATCCAGAGCGCATAATTGTGCAGGCTTTTCTTCATCATATCTTTTAAAAAATGTTTTCTGAATTGAGCGACACATCAAGACTGTCAATGCTGCTTTAAAAGTGGAGTTTGTTAATTTGTGCAGATTATTTGTTCAGCAATGAGCATATTAACGGTCTCATCCTATATCCATTTGATGTCCAGAATGAAGAGATTCTCAATTACTACATATATTTTTTAAGGTTTGAAAAAAAAGGTTTTTCAGTTTTTTTTTTTTTTTTTTTTGTAATTCGTAATTTTTAATTTTTTAGTCTAATTCTGGTTTTTTTGTTGCAAAAAATTTGGTTAATCCAAGTGTATATAGGATTTTCAAGGAATGACCCTTTTAAGGATCCTTATAGTTTTTTTTTTTTATCTTCAGACATTGTGAATTCTCATGCTTCTGTTCTGGTTTTTGACAGGGCAGTAAGTGGAAAGCTGGATAAGAATACAATTTCTCTCCTTGTAAAGACTCAAGACGTATGTGCAACCTCTATTTGCTTATCAAATATTAGTATATTTCGTGTAAAGCAAGCTGTGCATTGAAGGGTACAAGTTTGTCATTTTCATTTGGGATTTTAGTAAATAGCTGTTTGTTGGGCTATTAGTAATAGTCGTAATGCTGTGTGTGTGGATCATATGTTTAGTAATTAGTTATAAAACTGTTCAAATTAAAGGTGGGTGGCCCTGTGTCTGTCCAAGTTTATAACAAGAAATCCATACACTATAAATTATCTAAAAATTGAAAACAATGTTATTTGAATTTCTTGCGTTTGCTTTGCTTTCATATTACTTCCATCCTAGTGGCAATAGACAGAAGTCATGCTTTCTGAGTTGGCTTATGTCGTTTTGTGCTTCACAGGATGAAGTGATTTCCTTTCCATTGTACAGTGAAGCTATCAAATTTGTTCATCATGAAGAGAACATGGTCCGCATAGCTGTGCGTGCTTTGACTCTGAATATATACCATGGTAACGTGGTTCGTCTCTTTGGAGTCATGCAGTTGATTGGTGTGACTATTCCACTAGTGCTTATTTATTAGTACTTTTTTGGTCGTATAGCACATTTCAATTGAACTTTGGAGAAAGAATGGGATCTCTTATAGTTAATTGGATTTCTGTTTTATTGTTCACAGTTACTGATGAATATGTTCATAAATTCATCACGAGTCCTCCTCTGGCGGGATACTTCCTGAATTTGGTGAAAATTTTGCAGCAGCAGTGCTTAAATCTAGATGCTCTTGTTGTGGATGCATCAAAGTAAGTATGCCAATAGCCTGTGATAAAAACTGTCATGTTTGTGTTCTTACAGTGTTTAGCTTGTCTCATGAACTACCTATTTGATTCTGATGCAGGGCTTCTGATTCTTCCCAGATTACTGAGAAATTGCTTGTGGTACTAGCAGAAATTGGAGACAACCTTTGCTATTGCAATGACGTCATCTTTGCTGGTGTTGCTTGTTTGAGTAGATTAATGACACATCATTTATTGCACTCATTGGTTTTACCTATTTTGATGCCTTCACTTAATTCATCCTCTACCACTGTAAGTCCTAATTGACTGCTCTGCATGAATTAAGATATTTTGTAACTAAATATCCTTTTAACTCACTCTGCATAATGAAACTTAAGCTTTTGGGACTGTGCTCTGATCATTATATGCAGGGTACTCGGCTAAGTGCTCATACATCTTTGTACTTACTCATTATATGCAGGGTACTCGGCTAAGTGTTCATACATCTTTGTACTTACTTTCTTTCATTTTAAAAGAAGTCCGTTTCAAAGGCTTGGTGAATAGCATTGGAGCTGCTCTTCTATACCCAGCAGTGGTGTTTAGTATGCATTTTGATATTGAGTGCAATGGTCATGAATCCATTGAAGAATGGTCACCCAGGACCAAAAAATTAGATCAAGCTACATCTTCTTCTAGGAACGTGGATGCAAATATGCAAAAGCAGGATGATTTGCATAATGCTAATGAGTCATCTGTAACTCACTCTCCGAATATTGCAATTTCGGAGGAATGTGTGTTGGACCAGAATCTTAGCTTGAGGTAAGTTAATGACAGTCAATGTGCATTGGCTCTTAATATTTGTTTTTTGAGTGTTTGTAACAATTTCTCTTGTCCAGTACCAGTTTATTGTTTTTAATTCTTTCTATCAACATCATAGTTCACATTCTCTTTGTTAGGGCTTTGGTTTCCATTTGTGTTAAATTTTAACATTTAGGGTGGTTGTTTAAATTTTAACTGGGAATGCTACATAAATGTTTATCATAGCTTTTTTAAGACAGGAACAAATCCACTTTTTCTATTAAAATAGTAGAAAGAGTGAAATATAACGTCCGAACTATACCTGTTTGGCAATATATTAGATGGCAAAATTAAGAGAAAAAATATGCTATTAGTATGCTTTACCAGATCTCAATTCTGTTGAATTTGCAGGATCAGTTGTTTGCTGAGAAGGTTCCTTTTTGAGACGCCTGACTGTTTTTCTTTAATGAATGTGGTACTACTTACCTCTGCAAACTCCAAATTTGACGCCAATGTGAACATCAGTTCTGGTTTCTTTAAAAAAGATGACTTTCTTCAGACATATTCTTGGGTGTGATGCCTTTTTTTCTTTTGTGTATTGATGTCAATCCTCCCCATTTTTTCTTCTTCCCTAGCAGCAATACGAAGCTGGAGAGGCACTATAGCCTGCTCTGCATTTAGCAACTTCTTCAGAGTTTTTGTTTCCAGGCAATTCCTTTTCTTCTTTGAGTTTCATGGCCTTGGTGGAGCCTAACATTTCTATCAAGCGGTGGTGGTATTCAATACCCTTCCACCATGTGGGTCTGTGTTTCCTTTTTCTAATCTTTCTTCTATAGGGGGGTTCTTGGAAGACTTGTTAGTCTTGACTCTCAACACTTTGTTTTGGGTAGGAAGCCATCATGTGACCTTATTGAGAAAGCATGCTATGCATCTGTTGTAATATTCCAGAACAGAATATCTGGCTAATTTCCGGGACTTCATTCAACCACAATTCTTCATATAAAATTTTGTTCATTTAACAGCAAATTGCCAGTAAAATGCAACACACAACACGACAATTCAATAACACAATGAACAGAAATACACTCAGCTTTATTTTATTAACTGAATAGGGTTTACAAGCAAATATACTGATATGGCCGAGACAGAAGACTGACCTCCAAACAATCCGCTCCAGTGCTGCACCGGCCCTCCATAACTGAACTGAACTAAACTGATGAGTGCACCTGTGAATTCTGGATGAATTCACCTAGGGAAGAGATGGGTCCTCGCCCACTCTCACCAAATCACCCGAGGGTTTCCGTCTCTTGGTTCTCTGAACCTCTCCACAAGAAAGATACTCAACTCCAAGATGTTCCCAAATCATCTCCTCCTACTCTAGAATCTTTTATTTTATTATTATTTTAGTCACTTGGCCTTTTTCTCCATTCAATACTTTTCCCTCCTTTTATTTAATCAAACCAACTTTCTAATCTGGGAAAATGGTAAATCAGCCACCATCCCTCCTCAGGCCACTGAAAGTCGCTTCTCATCATCACATCCTGTAGATCTTCTCGTTCTAGTTCCAACGAGCTATTACACTAAGGTGTTCTATTAGTATCAACTATTCCTGCTGGAATGCCGCCTTAAGCGTAATTAATTAATTTAGGCTCAATAATAACCCCATTTTACGGGAATTATTGGAATGCAACGAAACCAAAAGCAAGCTGTGCGGCACTGACCCTGATAATGGAATATGGCAAGCAAACTTTGCTAAACCCCATAAAGCCCCTCCACAAGCCTCTGGGTCCACTGATGGAGTAAACCTGCTTCGGTGACGTGACTGCCACCAATCGTGGAAGTCCATCTTGACCACACCATAAGGGAATCCAGGAAAAGGAACATTAAAAATCCTCTTGCCCCAAGATTGTTTGCCCTCAAGCAATTCACATGTGCCTACCAGTTTGACAGTCTAGTGCAACTGAGGATCAATGCCCAGATCCCATACAAACCATTGTACAATACCATGCCTTTGTTCTACCCAACCATGAATGGATTCCTCAATGCTTGGATTCCAAACCAATCTCTGACTCATCTTGCCATCAACAAATCCTCCTGGATCCCAATACCACCATGGCCAATCATCAACACCCATAAGCCATGGCTCTCGCTGTGCGACTCCATCAATCGAATACCAACTCATCACTTTTGTCCAATCCATCTTTTGGCACCGCCCAAGAGCATTCCCATTATATTGATGTAGGGTCAGTGCAATTGGAATGTTGATGAGCTGTCAACCTACTTCCTATTGCCAATTGGTGCCTGTAGCATCCCTCATGTCTAAAGGCCCCTGTTGTACTATGCCCCTGAACCAACTCATGATCTCTCGCCAATCCATCTTGTGGGAAAGATTGGATGGATGGGCTCTTGTATATGGAACAAGCCCACTATGCTGCACCGTACCCAACTCATGCAGCTCGGTCCGGTCAATCAACAAGATCAATCTAGGAAATGTGAAAATTTCTAACCTGAAATTCTACTGCAGTAACTGATTTATTTCACCTACTTATTTCTCACAATAAGTTATTTACGAAATCCCTTCAACAAACATTAAAATAAATTCTACTGCAGTTATCACATAATTACATAGAGAAAATAACAAGCACAAGAACCAATCTCATCAACATAGTTCTTTTTGGACAATTGTCCCCGGAAAAACCCAATGTGGGAAAACCGGTGCAGCAGATGTGGGTTTTATTAATCTTCAACAATAATCTCTCTACAAGGAATGATTTTACAGAGAAACTGAGACACTACTGAGAGAAAACACCTGAGACAAGGTTCATCCCTTTCCTGGAAACTTTTTGACGCCCTGGAGACCCTGCTCCCACTTCTGCGTCACTCTGCGTGGTTCATTGTCCCTCTACGTCAGCCTGTGTGAGGACTGCGTCTTCCCTTTGCGCCGTCTCTCAATACCCCTGCATCACCTCCTCCTCAGTCACTGACTGTTGCTTATGCCCTCCTCTCCCTCCACCCTGCAACTCTCCCTCTGAAATCGATCTCCTTCTCTTTGAGAATCGATTTTCCTTGGGATACTGAATATCCACTGGTGTATCTCAAGATGATCCTGAAGTCTTCTCTTACACTTTTCCCGTTGATGAATCAACGACCGAGATTGAGTCTTTAATCAACGGCTAAGATTAAAACAAACTTGATCCACGTCTCTTAGAAGCTTCTCACCCTTAGCTTTATTAATACCCATTAATATTTTTATTTTACTAAGTTTAGACTTAGGAATCCATTAAAAAGTATTAATTATTTTAATAACTCCTCATCCGGTGGAATTTCTCCAAACGATTTCTGGGTCTTGGAGATCTCATGTATTCTAGCCCCTCCACAAAATTTTGGAGCTAGAGCACATCCGATGCTACCCAAAATCAACAGAAAACCCGACCCCTCTAACATTAATGGACCAAAGTGGGCAAACCGTGCTGCAAGCCCCTATCTGTCCTTGGAGAGGGTTGTTGTCTAAAAGTGCGACATCTCTGCTGGCTGCTTGTGCATCTGTTTGCTCCTTAACAATGGCTCAATCCATCTCTGCCATGTCTCCAACTTGAGTCTCCAAATTGCTTTCCAAAGATGGCTCATCATGCATACTAGGCATATCAATTCCCTCATTTGATTCATGCTCCACCATATGTTGCTCACGTTGAAGCATCACTAGTGACTCATCATACTTACCCATTGAGCACAGATGCATATCTGGGTTGCTGTCAACAACTCCACATGACTGCTTATGCTCCTCAAAGGTATCCTTGTGTAGGTCAATGGATTCAACTACAAAAGTGGGATCCTCATCACAATCGTAAGAAGGAATCTCCTCCTGGTTTACCTTCATCATCTCCTCCGTGTCACTCAAGCATGAGTGGTTAGGCCCCTAATGTTCCCTGTAGATGAAGCAAAGCCCCTGTCTCCATAACTCATTCTTGTTGTATGGTCTACAAATCCTTAACAAATCCTCCTTGGTCAACTGTCCTCTGAACAGGTTTATGTTATGCTCAACCACCCTTTTGGCTAGTTCATAAGCAGCAGGTGATACCAACTGTCCCTTCCTCCAAATGGCCAACAACTTAGACTGCAACTTCTTGCAAATGGGATCTCTTCCACCCATAACTGAAGGCAAAATGGATTGCATGCTTATTTTGACTGTGTCAGGATGATGTTCCTTAATGCTGAAAAAGCATCGGAACATTTGAAGAATCAAGTCATTACGCTCTAGATCAAACATGATGTCATATGATCTGATTATGGCCATGATTTCTAAAATTTGGAGCATTTTTCCAAAGGTAGGACCCACAGTGTTATTCAAGTCCCGAAATGTCTCTACTATCAGTCTGAAATCTCCCCTCATAATATAATTGTTGTAAGGGGTATAGGTGCAGTCAACGTCATGATGTTACTGAAACAGGTTGTAATTGGAAGTTTGACCCCTTCACAAGGGTACTCCAAGAACTTGTGTTGTATTAGGGAAAGCATGGCTGGTTTTAGAGCCCAACTTAACTTTTTCCCCTCTGACTGGTTCACCTTGGAAAGGAGTGAGTCTAGTTCTTCTAGTTTGAGAAGGGCTTTCACTGTAACCCTCATGTATTTCAGATTTGTCCCAAGTGCAAAGATTTTGTGTCCGATTTCCGACCCCTTCTGCAAATCCCTTGGTTGCTCTTCTTGAAGAATGGCATGGACTCCTTGATAAAGGTCTGTTGTTTTGCTTGTGTTTTTGGTCCAATGATGCATGGTGGTTCAGGAGTTTTGTGAGTCTCTCCATAGTTTAGCCCAGTGATAACAAGTACATCATAATAACTCATACATGACTTTGGCTGATAGCACAACAGAATTACACAATAATATCACAATAATATGACCAGCTAACTCAATACATAGACCTCTCACATTTTACTAGTAGCATACGTGGCATAACAACCCAATAATCAAGCACTCAACTTTTTGTGCCAAGATACATGCAACCTCTCCATATATCAACTCTGTCACAATAGTTCTGCTCAACAATAATACTATTAAACCCATACAATCATGCAAATCTCTTAAGGTGCAATCCCTTGATACCTAAAATAACTCTTACTAACATCAACATTTTAATGACAAGAATTGATGGAAAAATTCAAGCATTAAATGGGGAACCACAAATAAGAGGACAACAAGTTTAAACTATTGACATTACATTGTCTGCTTCAATTCGGTCTTCTGGCCTCCAATATGCTACAACACTTTGTTCTGCTTCAGGAAACAATTGAAAAAACAATTTCCAGCCAATGCAAATAGTTAATCTCAGGAAATTTGCTTCATGAATGCGCTCAGGTCAAAATGGCAAGTTTACATAGGTTTGTCCCAAAGTGTTGCATATAATGCTATACTCACATATGAACCATACTTAAAAATGATTGGTTATAGTTCTAGTCCAAGGCAGATTCAATCCAAGGATACCAATGAACTCGACCCTAATAATGAAGAGAATTTCACCCTCCAATAAACAATACTGTAGCCACGACTTGCTGGAAACTTCTGAGAAGCAATTACTTTGTCAAATTCAGTCTCTGGTTTATTCAGCCCACTGAGGATGGTCTTGGCCTCTTCAGGAAGATAACTTTCCCCCTTGCTACAATGGTCAACACAACGCTTCATGAGCATGTGCTCCTTGCAACACAAATCTATCCAAACCATGAGCTCAAACATACATACTTTGCTCGTGAGAAAGCCTTACTGGCTAGTATCACATAGACCTCTCAGCAACAACCAAACTTTGGTAAAAAACACCTTTGTTGAAGAAATTTGTGGCCTCCTTACAGTAACAATTTGGCCTTAGACATTTCAGGGAAAATAAACTTCAGAAGATTGTGGGCTTATTATGATTCCTGATTCATCCCTTATCTCAAGTGACCCACTTGGCAACCAAACAGGATGGCTTATCCTCCTGTGAACTTGGCCTCTTCATAAATTAAGGCATTCGACTGTTGATTCCTAGAAATGTTGACGAGAAAGCATTTAGCTCTCACCAACAGATATTTGGACTATACGCACTTTGCATTGCTTCATTACTGTGCTCTGTCCCAACCAAAGATCTTGGACTCAATGCACTTGGTCTCTGACATGCGCACTTGATTTACAAGCTCTTATGCATCTAACGCATAACTCCCTTATGCACTGCTACAGATCCATATCACAACCATAATGTGAATGTACCATCGCTTGGCATAGTGCGCACTCATTCAACATAACAGAGAATAAGCTCTGCCTCGATCTCTGCTATAGGTGTCTGATCCAAGCAACACTTTGCTCACTGGTCGCCACACATACAATGCGCATGAGTATGTTATTTTACGCTTCATCTATGTGCACTGTCCTTTTTCCATTGATCTCTGTAATACAACACACCAGCTCACAACAAAACTATAGGTAGTCATGAAATGTTATATATGATGCACACTCTCTCTATGTTGGGATTGGTAGCTTGGGAGGTACTCCAAACCCTAGGGTACAGGGTTGTGGAGGATTTGGCACCAAAAAAGGGCTTTGTGGGCTAAGTACCCAAGATTTGGGCTTTGCACTCAAGCTTGTGGGTGTGAAACCAAGATGAATTTTGATGATTTGGCACTTGGAGATGATAGAGCACCCTTAGAGGAGCAAGGGGCTGCTTCAAGCACCAAGAGAGCCCTTGTCGTTTGAGATAAATTAATTTTTTATGTGTTTTATGTGGGCTAAATGGTTGGAGATTCAAGTTGGCCTTGACTTGAGGAGAACCTTTGGATGGGCTAGCCATTAACCTTAGAGAAGCGTATAAATAGAGATGAGGAGCCTCATTCTCACATCCCAGTGCAATGAATCATAGGTAAAACATCTCTGGCTGCAGTCCATTGGTGCCCTAGCCAAAGTTGAGAAAGGGTTGGTTTTGGTTCTTTTTGTTGAAAAATCTAGGCCAAAGATAGTAGATGATTTCTCTTATAGTGATAACTGCTTGTATGGACTTTTTACTTTTCTTAATTAGTTTCTTCTTGAACTTTATTGTTATTATGTGTTCTTCTTCATCAAAATAGCTACCAAACCGTAAAGAACAATGAGACAAATGACACAAGATGTAGGCGATCAGCGAGGGCCAAAACTCTCCAACCTAAGAGGAAAACCCACAAGAATTCTTCTTTTTATAGAATTTTCAATTGATGAATTCCAAGACCTAGACCCTTGACCAAGAACCTCTCCAAGACCAAGTCAATGCTTCCTCTTTGAATAACTTCTCCTTACAACAACTTTGACCTACTCAGCAACTGCAACTGCAACTATAACTTCGAATTGTCTGAAACTGCAACTTCAACTTGCCCAGAAACTGCAATTTCAACTTGTCCAGAAACTGCAACTTTGACTGCAACCAGAAAATTCAATTTCGACGGCAACCAGAAACTGTAATTGCAACTTTGTTATGCCTAGAAACTGCCACTTCTCTCCTTGACTTGTGTAGATTCTCTCTCGTGGAGAATTCAACTTCCAGAACAACTCTTCTTGGTGACCTAACTTCAATTCTGCAACTCGGCTTCACTGCAACAATATGTGCCCTAATTCCTCTGCACGTGTGGAGAGAAGTAGCCCAAAAACAAATCCAAATTTTGACTTCTCTCCTTCTTTACTCTTCCACTTCTTCACACTTCCTTTGGCCCTTAAGGTCGAACTGGTGTGAGCGAGAGTGCGTTCTCCAAATGAGGCCGAGGACTTCTTTATATAGGCTTCGCATAGGGTCGAATTGCTTCCTTTAGGCCGACTAGAAGTTTCCTTAGGCCGACTTGAACGTTGTGCCATGACGAGGTCTTGTAGGGTCTTTTGACTTGATGATGACTCAATAAATTTTTCTTTACAATATGTAACATGCCCAAATGGGTCATTCATACATGAAAATGACTCAATGACTTTATGACAAACCTAAAAGCACTCAATGGGTGCTTTGACCTATAAATAAATTCTCTTGAGCATGAAACCCATGCCTCAAGACTTACAATAATAATTTATTTCTCTTTTCATTAAATACATAAAATCATGATTACATTTGTCATTATGAAGACTGAACCTAGTTACATATTTCAACACTTTCTTGTGACAGATTGGAGGCTGAGTTTGGAAGAGTGCAAGTTGAAGTCTAGGAGCTGAATTTGGGCATGTGTAGGAGGTCTGTTTCTTTGTTTATAGGCCGCATTTGTTACCTAAGTTGAGGAGGAAGGCCGAGCCTTTGTTCAGGTGCAGGAAAAAGGCATTGTATCTAGGTGGGAGCTCTGTTTTAGGGCCGCACAATCTTAGAATTGCAACACAAGAGATAAGGGCTTATGAGAAGTAGACAATGCAGATTTTGAGTGGATTTGAGGTTGAGTTTGGGATTGGTGTATAGCAGTTTATGGCGTCCAGTCCAGGGGCCAAAAATCCAAAGAGGTATGCTCAAGAACAGTGTTGGAACAAACTTCAACTATTGAGGTATGTTGAATGTTTTCAAGTAGTTTTGTTGCTAGTGGATGAGGGTCCTAGTTTGGACAATATTGAAAGGCATCTGAAGGTCTATTTGCAGGGCAAAAACAAGGTGTTTTTGATGCCCTAGATCAACTTGTTGAGGAATTTGAGAGCTATAAGAAGGGAAAAGGAAGTGAAGCCTAAGGGTTTGTTTCTTGGAGGAATAAGGGCAACCAAGTAGGCTTATGAATCAACCCTAGTCTACTGTTGAAGAAGGACTTTCTACAATTAAAGTGGGCAACCTCCATGCCCTAAGTTTGTCTTCATTGAAGCAACACATGAAGGCAATAGAGGGAAGAAGTCCCAAAGTGTTGAGGAGCAGCAGTGGGCAGTTTAGGAGTTGTTCACAGACGAAGTTGAGAACAAATCACAAAAGACCCTATGTGTTGATTCATTGATGGACTAATGATCAGCGAGAGGGAAGATTGGTGAGTCGTGTTCAGTGACCTAAAGGAGCAGGATTCATTGATAGAGGCAAATTGGTGTTGCTGAAGATTGGGAGCAGAAGGACCAACAAATGTGTTCACGATACGACCAAGTGAAGCTGTGAAGTGTACTACATCAGTTAGTAGGTCAGTTGGTATCTTGTTCAAGGTAGATTAGTGGTCATAGTTGTTGATATCAAACCTTAGTTTGTGTTTAGTGATTGTATGGGGGCCATGATCCTTGATATGGGAGCCCTAGATAGTTGTATTATAGATTGATAATATAACAAAGTTGGGTTGTTGAAAAATTGTAAAAAAGTTGTTTATTCGTGCACTAGTTGATTTACTGCTGTATATATTCCGTTGTGCAAAGTAGTTTTTTGTGGCATTTGAGTTGGTTGTGTCAGAGATTCTAAGACACTAACCTAGATTCTCTAGTGCCATGGAAAAACAACATGATATTAGAGCTACTTTGAAGGGTCAGTGACTCCGAGTGTGCACAACGAGCACAACTTAAGAGGGAGTTGGTTATATTGTTGTTGAAGGGCTAATAGCAATGTCGAAGTTGTCGATTGGTCTACGATATGAGGACATGTTAGAAAGGTTGTGTAACTATAGTCTGTGGAAGGAAAGGATCAAGTTAGTTTTGATGGTGAACAGGGTCTAGGACTTTGCCGAGAAAGAGATTAAGAAGCCCACTGAACCTAAGGAGCTAGAAGTGTACGTAGAGATGGATATGAAGGCCAAGTTAATCATCCTAGATGGTGTCAAGGATCCTTTGATACCTCATCTATTGGGGAAGAGCAGTGACCATGAGATGTGGAAAGCTCTCCAGGACTTGTTCCAGAATAAGAACGAGAACTTGCTATTGGTATTGCAGGATAAGTTGAAGTCCACCAAGATGATACAGGGTGAAGGAGTGACTTCGTATCTGACGAGATTGTCTCAAGTTTGAGATGAGCTTGCTGCCATCAAAGAGATTGGTACAAATTCTGAGGTGGTGAGGATTTCTTTGAAGGGTTTTACTCTAGAATGGAAGCCAGTCATCAAAGGGATCGTTGCCAGAGAGAAGCAGCCAGACTGGAACATGATGTGGGATGACTTCATTTAGGAAGAATTGCAAGACGAGGAGCTTCATCTGAAGAAGAAGGCTTCTGATGATGACATGGCTCTTGCAGCAAGGATTAAGGGCAAACAAAAGAAGGACTTAAGTAAGTTGAAGTGTTTCAAATGTGGTGAGTATGGTCATTATTCGATGAATTACCCGAAGAAAAAGCAGGGTGAGAAGAAGAAATTTAGGGAGGTTGTTGGTGTTGCCACTTCTATTGAGATAGACGAGCTTTCCAAGAGATTGGAGGGTGAGGATTTTGCTCTGATTTCTCATGTCTTTGAGGGTGCCATCAACGAGACTGCATGGTACATGGATAATGGTGCGTCAAAGCATATGACAAGTTCGCGTGATGTGTTTGAGACTCCCGCTGAGTGGGACTCAAAGTTGCACATGGTGGTGGGCAACAAGAGTCAGAAGGAGATCATAGGATTGGGTGTCATGCCATTCAGAATGGAGTCAGGTCAGTTTATGCGAGTTCATGATGTAATATATGTACTAGAGCTCAAATGTAACAAATTTTCTATCTCAGTGATTGAGCATAAGGTGGTTGACGTGATTTTCCAAGGTAGGAAAGCGAAGCTCATGTCTAAAGGCTCTAGCTCTGGTGGAGTGGTCATTGGAGTTACGGAGCATGGTCTATATCGACTGATGGGCAAACTTATTGATCGTGAGAAGCAAAAGCAGGAGAAGGTCCAGGTTCCAGAGGTTCAAAGGGAGCCAAGTTTTGGTGGAGGTTTGCAGGTTCAGAGGGAGAATGTGCAACCCAAGAAGAGCCGTGGTCAGTGGGGAGCAAGGGTGCTTCTATAGCTTGCAAGAAGTAACCGTGGGAAGGCTTGAAAGCATTTCAGGGGAAGAAGAAGCAAGTGCCAGGAGGCTTCTTGTGGCAGTGACACTTCCGAGAAGGGTGTAGTTCATGCTTCAGGGTATGCTAGAGTGGTGAGATCCAGGAGTTGGGGTAGCGTCGCCAACAGTGATAGTGATGAAGAGTTACTTCCTAGTCTTGGAAGTACCTCCCTCGCTAGGAGGGAGTGTTGATATTGGTAGCTTGGGAGGTACTCCAAACCCTAGGGTACAGGGTCGTGGGGGATTTTGCACCACACAAGGGCTTTGTGGGCTAAGTACCTAAGATGTGGGCTTTACACCCAAGCTTGTGGGTGTGAAACCAAGATGTATTTTGATGACTTGGCACTTGGAGATGATAGAGACCCTTAGAGGAGCAAGGGGTTGCTTCAAGCACCAAGAGTTCCCTTGTTGGTTGAGAGATTAATTTTTTGTGTTTCATGTGGGCTAAATAGTTAGAGATTCAAGTCAGCCTTGACTTGAGGAGACCCTTTGGATGGGCTAGCTATTAACCCTAGAGAAGCATATAAATAGAGATGAGAAGGAGCCTCATTCTGACATCCAAGTGCAACGAATCATGGTAAAAGATCTCTGATCTGGCCACATTCCATTGGTGCCCTATTTGAAGTTGAGAAAGGGTTGGTTTTGGTTCTTTCTTGTGATAGTTTGGAGGCCAAGTTTGGAAGAGTGTAGGCCAAAGTATAGGGGCTGAATCTGGGCATGCGTAGGAGGTCTGTTTCTCTGTGTATAGGCTGCATTTGTTACCGACGCTGAGGAGGAAGGTTGAGCCTCTGTTCAAGTGCAGGACTGAGGCATTGTGTCTAGGTGGAAGCTTTGTTTTAGGGTTGCACAATCTCATAATTGCAATGTAGGAGATAAGGGCTTATGAGAAGTAGACAACGCATATTTTGAGTGGATTTGAAGCTGAGTTTGCGACTGACGTACAATTGTTTATGGTGCCCTAACCATGGGATGGAAATCCACAGAGGTATGCTCAGGAATAGTGTTGGAATAGACTTCAAGTGTTGAGGTATGTTGGATGTTTTCAAGTTGTTTTGTTGCTAGTGGATGAGGGTCATAGTTTGGACAATATTGAAAGGCATTTGAAGGTATGTTGGGAGTGCAGTTGTAAGGTGTCTTTGATGCGATAGATCAACTTTTTGAGGATGTTGAGAGCGGTAAGAAGGGTAGATGAAGTCAAGCTTAAGGGTTTTTTTCTTGGAGGAATAAGGGCAACCAAGCAGGCTTATGAATTAGCCCTAGTCTACTGTTCAAGAAGGAATATCAAGAGTTAAAGTGGGCAACCTCCATGCCCTAAGTTTGTCTTCATTGAATTAATACAGGAAGGGAATAGAGGGAAGAAGTCCCAAAGTGTTGAGGAGTGACAATGGGTAGTTTAGGAGTTGTTCACAAACGAAGTTGTGAACAATTCACAAGAAGACCCTGTGTGTTGATTCGTTGGTGGACTATTAATCAACTAGAAGGCAGATTGGTGAGCCATGTTCAGTGACATAGAGCAGGATTCATTGATAGAGGTAGATTGGTGTTGTTGCAGATTGGAAGCAGGACCAACAAATGTGTTCGAGATACAACCAAGTGAAGCTGTGAAGTGCACTACATCAACTAGTAGGTCAGTTGGTATCTTGTTCAGGGTAAATTGGTGGTCATAGTTGTTGAAACCAAACCCTAGTTTGTGTTCTTATATTAGTGATTGTATGAGGGCCATGATCCCTGGTATGGGAGCCCTAAACAATTGTTTTATAGATTGATAATATAACAAAGTTGGGTTGTTGAAAATTTATAAAAAAGTTGTTTATTTGTGCACTAGTTGATTTATTGTTGTATATATTCCGTTGTGCAAAGTAGTTTGTTGTGGCATATGAGTTGGTTGTGTTAGAGATTCTAAGACCCTAACCTAGATTCTCTAGTTCCATGGAAAAACAACATGGTATTAGAGCTACTTTGAAGGGGCAGTGATTTCGAGTGTGCAAAACGAGTACAACTCAAGAGGGAGTTGGTTATATTGTTGTTGAAGGGCTAATAGCAATGTCGAAGTTGTCGATTGGTTTACGATATGAGGATAGGTTGGAAGGGTTATCTCACTGTAGTCTGAGGAAGGAAAGGATCAAGTTAGTTTTGATGGTGAACAAGATCTAAGACTTTGCCAAGAAATAGATCAAGAAGCCGACTGAACCTAAGGAGCTAGAAGTGTACGAAGATATGGATACAAAGGCCAAGTTAATCATCCTAGATGGTTTCAGGGATCCTTTGATACCTCATCTGTCGGGGAAGAGCAGTGCCCATGAGATGTGGAAAGCTCTTCAGTATTTGTTCCAAAATAAGAACGAGAAGCGACAATTGGTATTGCAGGCTAAGTTGAAGTCCACCAAGGTGATGCAGGGTTAAGGAGTGACTTCGTATCTGATAAAATTGTCTCAAGTTCGAGATGAACATGTTGTCATTAGAAACACTGTTACAAATTCTGATATGGTGAGGATTGTTTTGAAGGGGTTTACTCTAGAATCGATGTTGTTCATCAAAGTGATCATTGCCAGATGTTGATTTTTGTAGCATCAGATGTGTTCTAGCCACGAAACTTTGTGGAAAGGCTAGAATACATGTATTCTTCAATTCCTAGAAATCGTTTGGGAAAATTCCACCTAGATATGGTTTAATTAAAATAATTAACTCTTTAAAATGGTTTCCTAAGTCTAAACTTAGGAAATCTGGTTAATTAAAGGGTATTAATTAAATTAGGTGTGAATCTTCTAGAAGAAGACGAGGATCAACTTGCAGTTAATCTTATCCCTTGATTATGATTTAATCTTGGCCGTTGGAGCTCCAACGAAGGATTATAAGGAGTTTGATGTGGTTGGAGAAAGACACTTGAGTAGTTCGATTTTGCTAGAGAATCAATTTCTTGAGTAGCAGTTGTGAGTTGTTGGAAGTGATTCAATAAAGTCGAAGCAGTGAGAGAGGGGCAGGGATAGTAGCTCGGAGGAAGTTTTCTAGATCTAGGGAGTGCAAGGCAAAGAAGATAGAGAGAGTCAGAGAGGCACCGCAGAGCTTCAGAGGGAGTCTGAGATTTAGCTGGGAAGTTGAGTTCCAGAGCCAGAAGTCGGGGTGTGGGATCGGAGGGCCAGAAGAGCAAAGTTCCAGACAACAGGAGATACGCGGAAGATGTGACACAAACCCCAAAGAGGCTGTGCAGAGCCAGCGTAGGGCCAACCATCCAGACCCTGGATCAAATTCAGATCGGTAGACAGTGTGAGATTTTTCTCACTATCTCATTGTCAATGTTTCTCTATATCAGATTGCCAGTTTAGGCATCTATTGACTTGTACTCAGATTACTACTGCATAATAATAAAACCCTCAGCTGCTGCACCGATTTTCCCACACTGGGATTTTTCGGGGACATTGTCCAAAAATAACTGTGTAGATGTTTATGATGTTTATTTCTCTCCTGTGTTGTATTTAGTTTTTGCAGTTTTATTTAGTGTAGGCTACAGTGTATTTAATTCAATATTTTCCATAGCACACAAGAAGTAAATTGTTTAATCGAATTAACAATTAGAAGAATTAACATCGGTTGCTGCAGTAGGAATCGGGTAACCGATTTTTCAGACCAGAGAGATGCTGGTGGGCTTGAACAGGTTGTGGGATGACTTCATTAAGGAAGAATTGCGAGACGAGGAGCTTCATCCGAAGAATAAGGCTTTTGGTGATGACATGGCTCTTGTAGCAAGGATGAAGGGAAAGCAAAAGGAGGACTTGAGTAAGTTGAAGTGTTTCAAATGTGGCGAGTATGGTCATTATTTGATGAAGTGTTTGAAGAAGAAGCAGGGAGATAATGAGAAGAAGGGGAAGGAGGTTACAGGTGTCACCACTACTACTGAGATGGATGATCATTCCAAGAGATTGCAGCCTTGAGCAGTTCTAAAAATAAATCAAAAAAGGAAAAAGACATATGAAGAAGGGTGGAAAAACAAAGGCAAGGGTAAATCATGTGCCACGATTGCCTCCCTCCTACATCTATACACCCAAGTGTGGGTTTCACTCATAATAGCTACACTTGTATTACGGCATGTGGCTTGGAGCCTTCCCCTGATGGCCCACTCCGTTCCATCATTATATCACATGGCACCTGCCACTTGATGGATGTACCATGGACTTGTCACTCCCTTAGAGGTTGAAACCACCTAATAGGATCCTTGATTAACTTTCTTCTTGATTAACTTTCTTCTTGAACTTGGAGACACCTGTACACTCCAAAGCCCATTATGGAAGGGCATGCCACTATGAAGTGTCCACTTGTTTCTATGCTTTGTAAGCTCATTTATTCAATTGCATTAATGATTTGTTGTACTGGAAGGTGAGGAGACACATCGAATCTTATAAAGGATTGCAGGTGGGTATTCATCTTAGGGTTTGGTCTCCCTATATGGGTTCCAAGCCCTCCAAGAGGGTCATATTGGTATTTGTAGGGTGAGTGTTGAGAGCCATGGGCCTCCACTATAGTAGAGAGCAGATAGCCATGCCATGGGATCCATCAACACCGTTCATTGTTCGCTCATGTCCCATTTATATGATGATGATGATGGACTTGGACCACCTTGCCCAATCGACTACACACTTGCACCACACACTTGGCAGTTGATTTAGGGCCTAGATGAGGTTATGTCTCACCATGGGAGACAAATGGAGGGCTTGCATCATTGTTCCAGGCCTTGCAAATGGGATACATACTTGTTTGATCCAACTGGAGACCCATGAGGATGATTTTGTGCCCCCATAGCCACTTGGGAGCACCAAAGACCATTTGCTTGGGGATCAAAGGGCCATCCCCTTCATCACTATTTTTGGAGCCCTTCCACTCATCTTGGCACATGAAGGACTTCACTAGGCCTTTCAATGGCCCTTTTATCTATTGTATTACCATTTTGGCCCTCTTGAGAGGCTTATTTTTCATATTATAAAGCTATTTGGCGGGCTTGTCACCAAAGGATGTTATTTTACACATTATTTTATTATTAGGGGCATCATTAGGCCTAATTAGGCAAATTGAATCCCTTAGAGGATCATATATATTAATGAGAGGATCATTTCATTCCTCATCGTCACTTGTATTTGGAACTTGTCTCTAAAAGAGAACTTGGACCTGCAATTTGGACGAGTTTTAGAGATTGTAAATGAATTTGATGTATGGATTAACTTCACACTTCTTCTTGGAGCTTCTTTTTGCATGTTGGAGGGATGGATATACTCTCTCTTTGTTTCGTAAGTGCTTTATGATTCTTATTTCTGCCATAATAAATTACTAATGCATGGAGTTTTTCTCTTTTTGTGATTGGATATGACCTAATTAAAGCAAAGTGCTTGGAGCATTGAAATTGGTTGGGATTTTTGCATGTGTCACTCATTTGACAAATATAGAGAGAATATTCGTAGGGGAATAATTGTATGATTAAATCCTTGAAACTTCATCTTGACATTGCGTTGTAAGTATAAAATTCACGAGGGTTTTTCTTTTGCCATCTTCTATTTGATAGCGAGGTCCCTCAAGGTCTCCTTGAAGCATCAAAGTTGCTTTAGTCAAGATCATTTGAGACCATTTCTCCCAAAAAGCTAGGCACTGGTCCATAATCCATTGTTGATCACCCGAAAACTTTCTTTTCTTACTTTTTCTTTGAATTTTACCCTAGCCTTAGTGGGTCTCCTAGGGCATCAACTGAATTGCTTTGTAGCCATCCAATTTTGGAGCGAGTTGGCATCTATCTGCGTTGGTGTGTCCTGTAGGGTTTCTCCAAGTTTGAGGTCATTCCCTCGGTCAGATTGGTAGATACACCAAGTCCTAGCCATAAGACCATACTTGTCTAGGTTCCTCCTAGGTTAAGGTAGATTTCAAGGGCCTCATTATTAGAAAAATTCAAAGGAAGTTCGTCATTATCGAGGCCCTTTTCATCCTCCTTGCTTGACCTTGCATGACATTGAAAGCAAGATAAAAATTATAAAGCCTAGGTCAAACTGTGACCTTCCCTAGGCTCCTTTGTAGCCTGACATCTTTATCATTCTTTATGTCACAAGGTCACCTAAAAACCATTAGGACTCGGTTGGGTAAAAGAACTCCAAAATTGAAAGCCCATGGACTCCATCTCTTCGAGTAGGCAAGGCACTGATCTAATATTTGTGATCACCTTAAAGGCTATGTCTTTTCACCTTTTTCTCTTTTCCCTAAGCCCTAACCCTAGAGATCTCCTAGGGCATCAAGTGAAATTTATTGGAGCCATCCATTTTGAGAGTGAGTTGGACTACAACTGTGTTGGCGTTTTCCCTAGGCCCTCACAAATTTTGAAGCATTTTCGACGGCTAGATTTGGAGATATCCCAAGCCCTAGCTCCAAAGTCATTCTTATCCCTAGGTTTTCCTTTGTTAGTGGCTTCCTCAAGGGTCATTGCACTAAAACTCAAGTGAAATTCATATTTCATTGACCCTCTTCTTCTCCCTTGCTTGGTCTAGACCTTTGGTTTGAAGTTTCACCTAAAACCCTAGGCTTTGCTTAGGTCCTCTTGGGCTTCTTTGTAGTCCCATACCTTCATCATTCATTATTTCACAAGGCCACCTTAGAAATCCTCCTCTTAGGAATCTTTGGTCTAGGGCATCTCTTATCAGGCATATCTCAAATCCCTAGGTCTAGGCCTCCTTTGAGCCTTTCTTAGAGAGTGCCATGCCTTGCTTCTTGAGCAAGTAAACCCTATCATTTGAGTCTCTCCTGTGAATGGGCTCTTGAAATCACTACCTACCCCATCATTGACTTACCATTAATAGTGATTTTCCTTATACGGAGACTCCTCCCATCGATGAAAGTCCGTAAAGAGTAGGGGACATGGACTAAGGTGACAGTGGTTCCTTGTGCCATTGTTACCACTTGATCTAGTAGTGCCCCTTTGGAACCCCTCCTAGGCCTCCTGCTAGATTAACACCGTGAGTTTGTGTGACAACTAGAGCAGGTTCCGTTTACCAGAGAATCCCGTATTTCATGATCGCTCCAAGCATATCGATATCAGGTACCACTATATTCGAGATATGGTGCAACGAGGAGTAATAAGGCTCCAACATATCGGTACAGATGAACAGGTCGCCGACATTTTCACAAAGCCCCTAGGAAAGGTCAAATTCCTGACTTTCCGAGAACGACTTGGTGTCGTTCAGACACCCTCTTATGACGGTCAAGTATGATGTATTGAGCTCTGGGAGCTCCCGGGGGGGCGCGGGGTACTTCTTGGAG